>CABHPH010144846.1:59120-77723 GCA_902168325.1 Peromyscus nudipes
TGTGTGTGTGTGTGTGTGTGTGGTGTTTGTACTTGTTCATATGTATATGGGCACATGGATATGTGGGTAAACCAGGAGGCTAGAGGTTGAGGTGTTGGGTGTCTTTTTTTTGATCACTTTCTGGCTTCTTTGAGACAGTGTCTCACTGAACCTGGAACTCATCACTGTCTGGGCTTCCTGGCCAATGAGCTTCAGGAATCTATGTGTCCATATATGTCTGTGCCTTTCTTCCAGGACATGCCCAGCTTTTATGTAGGTGCTGGAGATCTGAACTCAGGTCATTATGCTTTCATGGCAGGCAGATGTGTACCCTAACCATCTCTGTAGTCCGTGCATATGTGTGTGTGTGTGTGTGTGTGTGTGTGTTGGAGAATTATTTGTGTTATGCTGATGCCATGTATACAACCTTACAGTTGTGCATTATAGACAAAAGTAAGCAATTGTGATCTAAACATATGAATATTGTTAACACGGATATGCACATAAACCATGCATGTGTACAAGGTTTTCACACTATTGCTTCAGGTTTAAAATGGAAAAGGAAGCCATTAGATTTAGAGAATGTCAGAAAGGGTCTTTTGTAGAAAAGTGCCTGGCACAGTCTTTTTTAGAATACCAAAACATGAGTACAGTGCATTTTGACGAGAACCCTCCTCCCTCATTCTCCTACTCCTCTGTCTCCCTATTGTTGCTATTGGTAGGCAGCACACCCTTCACACCAAGGATTTTAAGCGTGCTGACAGTGATTCAAGTTGAGCCATCCTGTGCCAGCACTTTCTTATAGCACTGTCACTTACAAAGCAAATGTCAAATAGGGAAGATGGGAATTAGCATTTGGTGAATGTGCTTTATGTGTCAGGTAGATACTATGACATGCTTCTGGGAGGTAGGCACCATCATCCACCATATAAACGAGGTCGGGGGAGGTTAACTGAATTAACCATTTCGGAGTCTGTACCAGACGAAGCTCCCATTCTGATCTAATCCTCCAAAGCTCTGTTCCTTCTCTTAACATCACTGTAATCAGGAGTATGAGAAGATCATTTTTATTTAACTTTTTCTTTTTTTCTTTTTTTTTTTTTTTTGGTTTTTCGAGACAGGGTTTCTCTGTGTAGCTTTGCGCCTTTCCTGGAGCTCACTTGGTAGCCCAGGCTGGCCTCGAACTCACAAAGATCCGCCTGGCTCTGCCTCCCAAGTGCTGGGATTAAAGGCGTGCGCCACCAACGCCCGGCTAACTTTTTCATGCAATGTATTTTGATCATGTTTTTACCTCCTCCAAGTCCTCCTAGATCTTACCCACCTCCCTACCCAGCCCACTTTGTGTTCCCACACACTCTTCCAAAACGAGGGGGGGCACAAAAATACCATGAAGTCTTTTTTGTGTTGGTTAACTACTCCTAGGGATGGGACCTGCCCTGGTATGTGGTTGATAGACCCAGTGACACTCCATCAGAGAAAACTGCTTTGAGACAGAGTCTTGTTATAAACCTCAGACTGGACTTGAACCCACTGTGTGAACCACACTGGCCGGACCTTAAAATGCTCTTGCCTTACACACCTGCTGGATCTTTAAGTATAATATTTGAGGCATTTTTTTTAGTGATATGCATGGAAAAATTATATATATATATAGATAGATAGATAGATAGATAGATAGATAGATAGATAGATAGATAGATAGCAAGGCAATAAAATTGAAATAAAATCAGAATCGTGCATGCCATAATGAAACAAACTGTGAATCTGTATTTTTTATTTATTGAAACTAGATTCTTTTTTCATACAATACATCTGGCTGGCCACAGTATGCTTCCCAGCTGCTCCCCGCTCCTTTCTCCCCTGGATCCACTTCCCCTCCATCTTCCTTCAGAAGAGAGCAGGCCCCCAAGAGACAATGACCAAAGTCCGGTTTAAGTTGAGGATCCACATTTTTTTATGATTGCAGATCGTAAGAAAGATCTGGTGAAGTTACAAGCGGGAGAGTATGTGTCTCTTGGGAAGGTAGAGGCAGCACTGAAGAACTGTCCACTGATCGACAACATCTGTGCTTTTGCCAAAAGGTAACTCTTCTTTGTTTGTTTTTTGAGACACAGTTTCTTTGTGTAGCCTTAGCTATCCTAGAACTAGCTGTGTAGACCAGGCTGGCCTCTGCTTCCCAAGTGCCGGGATTTTCTAAGTTAAAAGCCTGCGAGATTGATCCATTTACTTTTTTGTTAATATCATATAAAATATGTGTATTTAGAATCGCCTGTACTGTACTGTTATATTGAATAACTTGTGAGTAATTTTGCTCATTTGGATTTCCATTTTAATATCTCAATTTTCAGTGACCAGTCCTATGTGATCAGTTTTGTGGTTCCTAACCAGAAAAAGTTGACCCTTTTGGCCCAACAGAAAGGGATAGAAGGCTCTTGGGTTGATATTTGCAATAATCCTGCCATGGAAGCTGAAATACTGAAGGAAATTCGAGAAGCTGCAAATGCCAGTAAGTATGAAATTGCTAAGCCATTGAAGTCCATAGAAGTCACCTAATAAATATTTTGTACATTACACTAAAAAATCCATACATGTATACAATGCATAAAACTTTGTCCATGTATACAGTGAATTTTAATCATATCTATCCTCCTTCAACTTCCCTCCCAGCCTCCCCAACAATGGGTCTCCCTCCCAACTCAGTCCTCTTTTCTCTCTCTCTCTCTCTTTTTTTTTTGGTTTTTCTAGACAGAGTTTTTATCTCTATAGCCCTGGCTGTCCTGGAACTAGCTCTGTAGACCAGGCTGTCCTTGAACTCACCCACACAGATCTGCCTGCCTATGCCCCTCGAGTTCTCTCTTCTCTCTTTTTTAATAACCTACTAAGTCCAGTTAGTACTGCCCACATGCGCACAAGTGTGGAGCCATCCACTGAAGCTTGGGCGATCTACCAATGGCCACACCCCCAAAAAGAGCTCTCAACTGCCCGTTACTTCTCAGCTAAGGGTGAGACTTCGTGAGACCTCTGCCATCCACGTTGAAGTTTTGAGTGGTTTGATCTTAAACAGGCTATTGCAAGTATAGCTGTGGCTGCTGCGAGTTCATCTGTTCTTTGGCTGTTTCTACACAGATGACGGTCTTTCCCAGCACTCCTACCCACATCCTCCATCTTTTACATGTTTCCTACCTTGCACAATGTTCCTTGAGCCTTGGGCAGGAAGGATGGGGTTTTGACATAGTCATCCTATTTAGGGCTGAACTCAGTTCTTTGAGCAGTTATGAGTCTGTACATTTATCACCGCCTACTACAAAAAGAAGCTTCTGAGCGAGGTTGAGAACAATTCATGTCTATCTATGGGTATGAACATACATATTTAGAAGAAGGCAATAAGTAGGCATGCCTGTTTAGCAAAACAGCAGTAGGTTACCCCCAGGGCCTGACGCATGCCCGGGCATAGGTTTTCGACCAGATTTACGATGCTGGAAATGAATTCTTTCTAGTGAGCAGTCCTCAAATCCAATCAGAAGGGAGTTGGTTATGCCTATGGCCACTACTGCTCTAGCGGGCACATCTTGCCTTGGCACTTCAGTATTGTAGCATGCCTTTATCATGTTGAGATATGTTCTTTCTATTCTGAGTTTCTTCACATTTTTTAACATTAAGGAATGTTGGCTTTTGTCAAGAGCCTTATCAGTGAATCTATCTGGACCTGGACATTTTTAGTTGGGAGAATTTTTTTTTTTTATTTTTATTTTTTTTTTTTTTTTGGTTTTTCAAGACAGGGTTTCTCTGTATAGCTTTGTGCCTTTCCTGGAACTCACTTGGTAGCCCAGGCTGGCCTTGAACTCACAGAGATCCGCCTGGCTCTGCCTCCCGAGTGCTGGGATTAAAGGCCTGCGCCACCACTGCCCGGCGAAATTTTTTTTTTTTTGAGACAGGTTTGAAGTCTTTTTTTCTGTTCAAAGAGAATAAGGAGTTGTTTATTCTGGAGCAAAACATGAGTGGTCGTGGTCCTGGATTATAGATTTAGGTTATCTCAGATATGTTCAAATGAGGTAACACTTCTACACGAAGTTCTATTGTAACAGAACAAAGAAAGTCATAAATTAAAACACTTTTCGCATATATTAATGAGCACATGGAACAGACAGGTTTACAGCAAAGTACGCAAATCTCTGCGATGGACCTGATGATGTTCTTAGCCTTTGGGGAGGTGAAGGCTAGGGTCTGTTTAGACATTCCAAAGGATTTACCTAATAGTTGTCAGGGCGTTAAGTCACGCAAAGAATTGGATAGTGAATGGCCATTAGAACATTGGCATCTGCTTATGTCTTAGTTCCTGCTGATGCTTCTGTGTTCATTCATATTTTAAAGCGGGTTCCTCAAAAACTCTTGGGAAAGCCTCCTAGGCTTTGCTGAAAACTTCCTCCTATGTTCGTCTTTTCTTTCTCCCTCTTGGACCACTCCCTTTCTCTAATGCAGCCTCTCTAATCTATCTAGATCGTCTTAGTTTGACTGCCAGCATTCTGATAGCAAAACTTCACGAAGCCCCGCCCCCTTTTTTCTTTGGGCAGCCTTATTTTCTAGCTCTGTTGTTCCTCATGTCCTTTCATCTAAAAGTAAGCTAGGTGACAGGCTGGTTCTGGAAAGGCAGGTAGCGCAGGGTGCGAGAGGACCTGAGGATCAACTCTCCCACTCTTTGTGTCTTCAGAGGCATACATGCTCAGGGCTCCCTGCTCTAGGTCTTCCATGGAGGACACTTGGCGCCCTTTCTGGTTGGCAGCAGTTTGAGCCCTCCCTGAGTCAGTTACCAGTAATTCTTGTTTTCCTTCTCTAAACTTACTTGAACTTTCCCATTCAGTGCCTTTCTTTCCTCTTGTTTCATTTACTTCATTGAAGTCAATAACATTTTTTTTCCCTTTAACAAATTAGTATTACTTGAGACAGTGTTGCATTGTGTATCTCTGGCTAGCCTAGAGCTTCCTAATTACTAAAGAAATGTCTGACAGAAATAAAACAGCCTGGAACTTGGAGTGGTCCCCTTACCTCTGCCTCCCAAGTAAAGAAATTATTTTAGGGTATTTATTCACTTTTCAGGAACAGTAGAGAGGAGCCCTGTATTCCCTATGTTAAGTTGCTATTTACTTATTTTTAATCTGTTGTGTTAATTAAAAGATGAAAGTAATTTTCCTAGTTATCAGTTAGCTGTAATTGTGAAATATTGGATAATACAGAAAATTATAAGGAGGTAAGTAAAAGTCCCCTGGCTGTAGTTACCTCTGGTGATTGCCATCTAGTGCATATACTTTACTTAGCAATATCACCAGCATTTTCTAAGTCAGAGGCTATATAATTTCATATCATCTTTAATGTTTAAAGCTTTTTCAGTATATAAATATTTAATCTGTTTGATTTTTTTTTTTAGGTGAGTAGTACTTTCCCCCACTTTAGTGAACCATGACACATCTTTTCTACAAAATGATTTTTGTGTGTGACAGTTTTGTTTTGTGTGTGTGTGTGTGTGTCTGTCTGTCTGTCTGTCTGTACGCATGCATGTTCAGGTGAGTACATGTATTATGTATGTGGAGGCCAGAGATTATTCCTTAGGAACCGTGTACCTTTCTTTCTTTGAGAAAGGGTCACTCAGTGAGACCTGCAGTCGACTCCTTTGGTAGGCTAGATTGGGAATGCCAGGGGGTTCCAACTCTGAGAGTACAAGTGCACATCACCATACCCAGCTTTTCAAGTAGATATTAGGGATCCGACTCAGGCCTTCATGATTATGAGACAAGCACGTCAGCAACTGAGCCGTCCTCTTCTCAGCCTGTGTGTGGCTGTTCTCTTGGTGTAAATTCCTAGACTGGAATTTTGGAGTCAAAAGGAAAGGACATTGTAGAAGTTTTTTTCCCTCATTACTGAAGTGGTCCCTGTGTCAGGAAAGCTCCCACTAGCTTTTGGGGGTGGGGAATGTTCAAGACAGTGTTTCTCTATGTAACATCCCTGGATGTCCTGGATCTCATTCTATAGCCCAGGCTGGCCTCGAACTCACAGAGATCCGCTTGCCTCTGCCTCCCGGGTGCTGGGATTAAAGGCGTGTGCCACCGTACCTGACTGCTCCACTGGCTTTTATTTCTGTCAGACATTTCTTTAGTAGTGCTGCCTCATTTCTCTTTATTTTAGAAGGCAACTTAGATTTCATTTTGGTTTTAAAATATAGTTTATAATAATAGCTTTTTTAAACCTCAATATATCTATTTTCTCCCAAGAACTTTCTGAACCCTGAGCACTATAAAAATTTAAATAAGTTTCCTATTAAAACAATCACATTGTAAAGGTGCTTAAGTATGTAGTGTGCCTTGATGCTTTCTTCAAGGTAATTTTATTGACTATTTATAAAATAAATTCTGTTATTGTCACCAGGCTTTGAGAACCTTTGATACACATTTTGATTTTTATTTCAATGTAGTATTTCATAAACTATTTCAACGAATAGCCTGCCCACTGGAGGTATCCCTCCAGTTATCCTTAGTCATTCTCTTGAGACTTCTCGTGAAGTAGAAGGCAACTTAAATCACTGTGTGTTTAACTGCATGAAGTTAACTAGGGAAAGCAAAGCTGCACTGTATATAGAAAGCAGAAGAAAAGCCCCAGGACCCACTAGTCCTTCATAACTTTCCGGTTCTTGGAGTGAGATAATGTAATTAAAATATATGTGATTTGGATACTGAATGATAATCATGAGCCTGTAGCTCTAGCTCCAGGGAAGCCAGTTCCTTTCACTTCCCTACATGTGTTTCACACTTGTGGTGTTCTCTCTCTCTCTCTCTCTCTCTCTCAAATAACAACCACTTATATGCTGCCGCCTGCAGGTGATTCGGAGAAAATGCACATGTGAAATTATTTGTTCTTCATTCCTCTTTGCTCATTTGCTGACAGTCAGTCATTTCATTCTTCCCTATGAAACTGTGATTGTCCATTTCTCTCCTTAATATAAAACAATGACTGGGAATTCCCAGAGTGAACCTCCTAGAGGCATCATCCTTTTTTGTTATACTTTAAATGGCAATTTAGCTAAAGATGAAATATAGGAGGAACATTCAACAACGTGCTTTCATTGACTTGTGTACAACTGAAATGGTATACCAATTTTGTCAGTGTTTTTGGAATTAGACCTTTGTGAGTAGGGAAAGTAAAAGGAAATGAAAGTTTTTGGAACCAAATCTATAGTTGAAATTTCCTTTGAGATCTAGATATGAGCCAGGCAGCAAATACTTCAGGTACCTTTCTGTAACTGAGCCATAAGAATAGAGTAGACATTGTTAACTCAAACAAGTTTTATGTTCTTTTGCTACCTGCTTAGGCATTACTTGGGGTAACATGATGCTAAGTAATATGTGAGAGATTATTTTTCATATTCAGCATTATATTTTCGGTTTTTAATGTCACCAAGGCTGCTTTGTAAATATGCACAAGTGTTATTTTTAAGTCATTCCATAAAATAAATCAAGCTCACATGCAGAGTAATATGTTTGGCCTTCAGAATTTAAAGAATGAGCTTATGTTAATACATATACCTTGGAGGATTGTAAGAAATAGGCTAATATAATTGATAATCTGTTCTTTTTTACTATTGATATTTTAATTTGTATAACAGAGTCTCACTCACTGTGTAGCCCTGTCTGGCCTGGAACTCACAGAGATCCACCTGCTGCTGCCTCCTGAGTTCTGGGATTAGAGGTATATGTCAACCCCAGCTATTTCTATATTCTTGATTTCTTATACTTCTCCAAACATATATTGAGTTGTATAGCTCTTACATAATATGTACATGTGTCTGGTCTTACACCATTTAAATACTATCATCATAGCAAATAAATACCATCTTGGTTCACATTTGAATATATAATACAACTTATAAGGAATATTTTTCTAGAGGTTTAACTTTTTATGGAATGATTTAATAGATTCGTATGTATTTATTGAGAGCTCTTGGTCTGTTCTATAGGTCTGGTTAATAAAACAAAGACCCTAATTTCATGGAGCTTGCATTGTAGTAGTTGACAAATATATAATGTTTTCGAAGAGACATACAGGCATTGAAGAAAGTATAGTCATAATATAAGAATATATACATATATATGTAAACACACACATACATAGATATATGATATATGGGGCGGGGGACAAAAATATCTAGTCGTCTTTTTGTTACAAGTAGTTAGAGGAATTCTGGATGTTAATGGACATCTGGATGGAAGGCCATCCCAGGAAGAGGAACAGTACTATGAAGGCTGTGAAGAGGAAGATGTGGTGTGTGTTTGTGTGAGCAAAACTGCCTATACAAACCTTGTGAAAGGTAGTCATATTGTTAATAACTGTCTGACATACCAATAAATAATTTTCTCTTTTATTGCATCATCTAGGCTGTCAATTCTGAAAAATTTGTTTTATTCATTGTTTTTCTCTTCCTTTCTCCTCCCTCCTCCTTTCTATCCTCCTTGCCTCTCTCTCCTACCCTTCTCTTCCTTTTTCATTTCAGTGAAATTGGAGCGATTTGAAATTCCAATCAAGGTTCGGTTAAGCCCAGAGCCATGGACCCCTGAAACTGGTTTGGTAACAGATGCCTTCAAGCTGAAAAGGAAGGAATTGAAGAACCATTATCTCAAGGATATTGAGCGAATGTATGGGGGCAAATAAAATGTTGCTCTCTTCCTTTCATTTGCACAGGAGGTGGCCTGATGGTTTTTCAGTTCTAGAGTTTAAGCCTTTGTTGATCTATCTGTTAGAATGTAAGGTATATCTTCTAAAGACACACACACAAAAAACAACCAAAAGTGGTTAAAATAGTTGAGTCTACTTTAACTTAGTTTTGCATAGTTCTAGTGAAGCTGAAATTGAAAAGACATTTCCCTTTAGCTGTGTTATTAATTTTAGAGCAGAAATTCTGTTTTTAAAAATTAGCCTTAGAGACACTTGTTTTTAGAAAGAGAAGATACTTCATGCTAAAGTGAATAAATTGGAGTTGGAGTAGATGTAGTTGAGGAAAATTACAGCTTCCAGTGTCTATTGTCTTCCTAGCTGAGAAGTTTCAATAGTAATCACGACAAAATTATGTATTAACACTACTCGAAGCAAAAGTACCGCGGGACTTTAAATTCTCTTCCAACCATTTACCTTGAAGGGGAAAAAATCAGTTGTAATATAATATGGAGTCATCATCTTAGAAGGTATTATTTTAAGATCATAATTGTCATGTAGGTTAGATGTAGAATCATTGCAATATTGTGAATAATTACAGTGCCTGAAGTTAAGAATAAAACAACATATACATACCAAAAATATCTAGTAACATGTTTGAAGGGAAAAGCTCAACTTGTCCTTTGGAAGCCTGAGAACTAAAATCAGCAACTGTAATTATCTGAATGTCTTAAGAGGAAAGTAGACTTTGTAAAGGTGGCCTTTCTATGTGTGATCTAGTGAAAGACAGAGACCAAGAGGAAAATGACACAGAGTCCATCGAAATTCCACAAGATATATTGTTTTTCTGTTAGAAAGCTCATGGAATCCTAAAGATTCGGAATTAGGATCCTGGCATAGCACTGAACCTGGGAAAAAGAGATTTAGACTCTGAATTTCTCTTTGATTTTAAAACGTGCTTGTATTAAATTACATTTGTAATTTATGGTCTGTTTGCTGTCGCTGATTTGATTCTTGATTCGTAGTGTACATTTCAGAGGGCCTTTCATTTTGCTTTAATTTGAGCAAAGCGGGTTATGATAAGTGACTTCCCCAGAATCTCATTCCAACCTACTTACGGGTGATTAAATGTCTTGGATGAGCCTGGGGAAGTAAAAGGGAAGAAAACATTGTTACCACTTTTCCTGTTTGTGGATAGTCAGAGACTGGAAATGATGCTAGATTGGGGAGGAGGGCAGAGTTACTTGATTAAGGACTGTCAGTGCAGTAACTTGGGGTGTGGGTTTCTTTTTAAATCTTCAGTATAGTCTGGGATTATATATTCTTGATAGATCTTCGCACTTGAACCATAGTTACTGTAAAAAGCAAAAATTCTTAATACTGTTATTCTTTGCACTTTTTCGTAATCATTTTATACACACACATGTGTATATATATATATATACACATATATATATATATATATGTTGCTTACATTGCATTGTACAGATGTGGGCCACCACTGCAACAAAATGAGTTCTTTGTGCTCTAAAATATTTATAAAGAAATTATTTAAATGTTATGTATATGGTGGTAATAAGGAAAAAATCATCTGGTATTATAAGCAACAGCGAAGGTTTTTATAAAAAGTTTCTTTTCAGTGTTCTGCAAAATAAAATTGGAGGCAAGTTTTCCCTGAAGTTCTATGTGAGTATTCTCATGCTTCCCAACTTGCCTTTGAAGCGTGAAAAGACATTATCAAGTAGACTACTACTATTCAGCTTCTCTTTGCTCCTGCCCCCTGTTAATCCTTTAACAGTGGTTTTCGTTGGCTTTTCCAATCTGTGTTTCCATTTGGAATGGCGGTTTTAAATGTGAGTGCATACATACTATCTTACTTCAGATACTTGCACCCCACCCACCCCATCTCCCAAAAGCTGGAACACTGCCAACCAATCTGTTGACTAGGTCCTTAAGAATCACGTAACTAACACTTAAGGTTGGGTGCTGCTAATTCTTCATGAAAATCCAAACATATTAAGGGACCAGGGAGATGCCACTGCCCCCTGACTTTTCATCAGAAATATACATGTTTATGTAAACAGAAATATTTTCCATATTCATAGTGACTTTTTAAGTATTTGAGCCTAAAGATTTTGATCTCCATTTTTATACCTATTTCAACTGTCCACAGTTATTACATGTCAGCCATCAAATAAAGCTGTACTTAATATTGATTATAAGTGTGAGCATTTCTAAGTTGAACACTCATGATTTTTGCTTTAATTACATGAAAGGGTCTTGTTTCCTTGATATTTGTACTCATTCTTTTTTATGTAGACTGAAGGTATGATTGTATGACCTTTAAGAACTGAAATACAGGTGAATGATTCATGTAGTCTGAACTGAGGGAGGGTCCTTTTTCTTTGTTCCTAGAGACTGATTAATAATCTTTGCCTATCGTTTCCCGGTAGCATATGACAAATGTTTCTACAGTGACAAGCTGAGGAGAACAGGTTAAAGATTGTGTGACATTTGGGAACTGGAGAGAAATAATTTTAATTTTGAATGTAGTTACAAATTTCGTATTCATATTTGTACTTTCTGTTAAAATGCACGATTGTAGGATTGTTACTTGGATTTTTTGTGTTTACTCTTGAAAAGCTTTGTTTGTTCTTATTTTTAAGTTTGCACTTGAATCTTATGAAATAAATCCACCCATGTTATCAAGCCAATTTGTTCTTACTTACATGTCGACATAAAAATCTATACATTTGAATGTTACCTAGGCCTTTACGTAGTATGTTTGGGTATGTGGAATTACATTAAGTGATTAACCTAGCTTACATAAATCCTACCTGTTAGTTTGGTTTGTTTGAACCCAGAGCTATTACTTTAATACAGTGAGTTGAATATCTTGTAATACTAAAACTGTGGGGCAGAACATAGTTATGGTGCATGAATTATTGGTAAATTCTAATAAATAATCGTTAACTTTAGGCTGATGTTGACGTAGACATATGTGAGGTATGTTATGTTAATAGCCTCTATTTCTTGTTTTTTAACCTCTGGTTTGGCGACTTCAGGCAAGTTAACATTCCAGAGCTGCAATTCTCTATCTGGGAAAATGGAGTGGTTTGATAACAGGATCTACTCTGTAGGGTTGTTAGGACATATGAAAAGAAGTAATCCATGTAAAGTGTTTAGAGCAATACCTTACATTAGCTATGATGATAATACCGTAACTAGACTATTCATTCATCTGTCAGGTGCTTTGAAAGTATTGACCAGCGCACCAGAATCAAAGAAGAGTTTGTGGGAAACTGTTTGGATTTAGAGGTCAGAAACCCAGGCTCATTCTGTGCCTGCCTTTGTAATCATAGGCAAACAACTTCTCTCCCTCTCGCTCTTTGTCTGTCTCCCTCTCTGTCTCTCTCACCTTTTTCTTGGAGTCTTTTGTATGCTAAATGAGAGTTCTAGCTCTTAGATGTGACCTCTTAAAAGTTTACTATTTGGTGCTGAGGATGGAAAATAAGGTCTTGCCCATTCTTAGGCACTGAGCCACATCCCTATCTCACCCCTCTTTACTGAGAGGGTTGCTGTGTAGCCCAGATTGGCCTCAAATTTAGAATTATTAATTCAGCCTCCTTAGTACTGAGATTACAGGTGTACACCACCACATACAGCCAGACGTTTTTAAAGAGAAGCCCAGTAGAGTAGTGGGCTGCCTTCAGAAAGCAAAACCATTGCAGCTTTAAAGTCCTGTCAAGTCCGATCCTATTAGATTCCCTCTGTCTTAGAACACAACACTTAAGAAGTGAACCTGAGCTTTGTCTGGTCCTGCCAGATACTACAGAAGACAAGATGTCTTGTGCTCTCCTCACATGTAACCCAGTGTGTCTTAGAAGCACAAATGGGAGCTGAAGAGTCTCCCTCTGTCAACACACACACACACACACAGAGAGAGAGAGAGAGAGAGAGAGAGAATGTTCTTCCCAACAGCCTTAGAGACTGTGGAGTGAGGTCATTCACCAGGAATCTCCATAAGATCTCGTGTGTGCCTGAGATACTGATGCCCTCTGCCTTCGGGGTGGCCCAAACTCCTGGCAGCTTGCATTCTTACCCACTTTTTTTTATTATCACATCTACTGAGGAGTGAAAACAGTTGCAAAGCACTCTTTTAGACAGACTTCTGTTCTTAGCGTGGTAACATCTGGCCTGGTGTTTGCTGTCTGTTGTCCCAGGCAGTCTGTCATAGGCTCTTCGCAAATAGGCACTATGCTAGTTAGTCTTAAACACATCTGTGCTGGCTACAGAGCATATGAGGAAGAAATAGGCTAAGGATGAGTGCAATTCGGATACCCTGGCATGCTAAGGATTTGCAGGGGAGGTGAACAATAGGACAGCAATCAGATCTGTTCATGCTGTGTCCCAGAAAGTTTGGAGAGCAGCAGAGGCACCCAGAATTGCTTATGCTTTGAGGCAATGGGAAACTAGCAGGCCCCATCACATATTTAATATATTGCCGGATGAATCATGAGCCACTGAAGCATTACTATCCAAGAACAAAGTCAAACTTCAGACAGATGGCAGTCGACACAACTGGTCTTCATTTTTCTCTCAGCATTGAATTTCAAGGCAGGCTCTGTCTACTCACTGTGGGAACAATTTCTTTCATGGTCTGGGGCCTGATTTCACTAATTCCTAAATGTTCCCGTATCATTTTCCAACGCAGAAGCACTCACCAAGATTCCTGCTGCCCCCATATGGAGACCTTCCCCACTGATGTACAAGTGAAGGAAGTGAGTCCTTCTTGTTCCTTGAATGTGTTAAATATAGCATTCCACAGGCACAAAGAGCAGAGAGTTAAAGCTCAAAGTTCATCTCAGCAAAGTATGCCCTGTCTTCTCCCAGGTTCAGTTAAAAGCCTCTCTCCTGATCCTAACCACTAGACTACCAGGAAGCATCTTTTTTTTTTTAAAAAAAAATTTGATTGTTTTTTGTTTTTCGAGACAGGGTTTCTCTGTGTAGCCTTGCACCTTTCCTGGAACTCACTTGGTAGCCCAGGCTAGCCTCCAACTCACAGAGATCCACCTGCCTCTGCCTCCCGAGTGCGGGGATTTAAAGGCGTGCGCCACCACCGCCCAGCAAAAGAAATTTTTTATTCATTAATAAAAAAAATGTGAAAAAAAAAGCCCCTCTCCTGGTTGGTTCCACAGTGCCACAACTTTACTGTTAAGAAAGAAATAACCACGGCTGCATGCTTAATATATGCTAGGCTCTGTGTGTGCTAAGTACAAGCATTTTCATATTCAACCTTTGTCACAACTCCTCTGGTAAACACAGTTGTTCTCTCCATTGTATGGATAGGGAAACCGGAGTGACATCTAGGTGGCCAAGATGCACCTCAGGCGCAGGTTCAAAGGCTTGCATGAGACTGGATCTGCTAATTTTTTTTCCTCCTGGTTTTCAAGACAGGGTTTCTCGGTGTAGCTCTGGCTGTCCTGGTAGACCAGGCTGGAACTCAGAGATCCTCCTGCCTCTGCCTCCTCCAGTGCTGGGATTAAAGGCATGTACCACCACCACCCAGCTGGATCTGCTATTTTTAATTAATCAATGTATTTCATAGCGTTGATGTTTTGCCTGCATGTATGTCCGTGTGAGAGTATCAGACCCTCTGGAACTGGAGTTGCAGACAGTTGTGAGTGTGGGAGCCCACAACTGATTCAGTTTCCCAGTTTGAATCTGAAGTCTATTCTGAGTCAATAGAGTTCAGGCTTGTTTGCTCCAAGGCTGTGAGAAAGTCCTGATGAGCCCATGGGAAGGAACATACTATCTAGCTAGATGCAGGCTGCTGATGCCAGCCACAGGTACACTGAGATAGAAAATCTCATGCAGGCAGGATAGATAGTGGTTGAATGCCTGCGCTGTGCATTGTTCTACCTCTGTCCTTCAAAACTGTATGTAAGCTGGCTGGAAATAAACTCGGGGCTGTCCAGCATTGACCGGCAGACCTCTCAACTCTTTTCTTTCTTCTTCATTGTTTCTTCAATCTGCATGCCTTTTACCCAGCTACCCAGCTGACGGCAGGCTCCGGCATGTGAGCTGCCATGTAAGTGCTGGGAATTGAACCCAGGTCCTCTGGAAGAGCCATCTCTCCTGCCCATGGATCTGCTATTTATTCTTAAGCACTGTGACTTGCTACTGACCTCTACCAGTGCTTTCAGCACCCCTCTGTTATAATGGTCTGGCCAGCACCAGCCATTCCTTTGCCCTCTTGGGAATTTTAGCTCCACCTCAGCCAGGAAGGGTCCTCTCTCTGGGCCCCAACCACTAGAAATATTTATTAGTTGCAAAAAGTTCTGGAGAAATGTGAAAACTCCAGTCTGCCACCAGATGGCGCTGTGGGAGTCCAAGTGCCCCTCACACTGTGTTCCCACTCCTTTCCCACTGAATGTTCCAAAGTAGGGTAGCAGCACATCGTTTTCTTCTCTTGTTCAAAGAAGACTGAGTTGGTGGGGGGGGGGGCGGCATTTTCCAGATAATAGCCAGGCAGGAATTGGCACAAACCTAACCAGTTTCATTTCATGACCTATGTCTTGGCCCCAAAGGGAAGGTTAACCTACTTCATTCTTTTAGATGCATGGACTCTTTTCAAATATCTCCAAGTGCTTTGTAGATCCTTGGCACCATTAACAAGCTAGAAGTAAAATCAGGATTTGCCCAAAGTGTAAAAAGAAGTTGAGCAGTGGAATGGAAACATTTCCTGCCTGGAAAAAAATGGCATATTTGGATTCTGGTAGCTTTCCTATTAGCTAAGTCTCTTCTCCTATGTCCACCTTCGTCCTCTCAGTGTGTAAAATATGAAGGCTGCTGAGACATCCTACTTAGAAACACTTTCCCCCTGCTGTCCTTTGGATACAGACAATAACAGGATTCTGAAGATTTGGTTCCAATTTCAGATTGGCCACCTATGGGGCTTCAGTGTCATTACCTATATAATGGGAGTGGTGCTGGGCCTACTGCACAGAGTTATCATTAAGGACGGACCGAGATTCTCCATGGAAAGTGCTTAACACAGTGATAGAACACATACACTTCAATAAAAGTGATTACTCCACAGGGCTGGTGCTCACAGTTTGGTAACTTGTGTGGTTGTCCATATGATCAAACTTGAGGGCAGCTAAGACCTAAAACCAGACTTTCCCTTCTTAGAAGTACAGAGGCAAATCCATTTCCTAAATGCAAGACAAGGTTGTGTATATGAACGAAGCAGAGGACTGCAAAAGTAGTCACATGCGATTGAATTCTTCATCCATTTCTTGGGGGAGCATAAAACTTCAAAAACAGTTTGGCAGTTGCTTATAAAACTAAACCACAGGTTGGGGATTTAGCTCGGTGGTAGAGCGCTTGCCTAGCAAACGCAAGGTCCTGGATTTGGTCCTTAGCTCTGAGAGAGAGAGAGAGAGAGAGAGAGAAACTAAACTACATCTTTTCTACAACTGAGAATTTCCACCCCTGGATATTTGCCTAAGGAAAAGGGATACGTATATCCTGAAGAGGATTTGTATAATACCACCCACAGCAGTGTGTCTCTAATAGCCAGAAAATAGAAACATCCTGTGTGTGCACCAGTAGGAAAATGAATTTAAAAACAAAAAAAAAATCATGGAGTCCAGCAATTAAGTCCTGCTCAGCAATGCTAAGAAACAGACGGCAGATACTTGATGATTGTTGAAAACACTCAGCTGAATAAAAGAAGTCTTATCCTTAAAAGGGAGTGCTATATACATTGCTGGTGGAAATGCAACTTAGTGCCACCACTATGGAAAATGAGTTGGGGGTACTTGGGGGAAAAACCTAAATGTATAATGACCATTTGATCCAATGATCCCACTCCTGCATAGGTAGCCAAAGGATAGAAGTCAGTGTGCAAAAGAGATACCCATTTGCCGACGTCTATGCTATTCACAACAGCGAAGATATGGAACCAGCCTAGATGCCTATCAACAAATGAGTGCATAAAGAAAATATGCTATATGCACACTATTAGCTACTACTCTATTGCTGTGAAGAGACACTATGAGAAGGCAACTTATAAAAGGAAGCACGTAACTGGGGGCTTGTTTACAGTTTTCAGAGGGTGAATTCATATCGTCATGGTGGGCAGCATGGCAGCAGACAGGCAGACATGGTGCTGAAGCCATAGCTGAAGCCATAGCTGCTAGCTTCCATCTTATTGGCAAGTTAGAGGCAGAGAGAGCCAGAGAGAAAGGGTCTGTTCTGGGGTTTTGAAATCTCAAAGCCCACCCCCAGTGACAAACCTCCTCCAATAAGGCCGTCTCTCCAAATTCCTAAACAGTCCACCGACTGGAAACCTACATTTCAAATATATGAGCCTATGGGGTCCATTCTTATTCAAACCACCACCACACACAGTGTAGTACTACTCAGCCATTCAGAGGGTGAAATCAGGCCATTTCAGCAACATGGGTGGAACTGGAGAACTGCATATGAAACCAAAGAAGGCAGACACAAGGACAAGTATTGCTTGCCCTTGCTCATGTAGAGCCTGAAAGGTGACCTCAAAATAGAATAATGTTTACTGGAGCAGGGTGGTGGAATTAAGAATGGAAAAAAGGAGGAATGGATGTGATCAATGTCCACTATGTGCAGTGTGGAAATACCACACTAAATGCCTTCGGTACATACAATTAGGATCATTTAATTTTTTTTTAAGTATTTTTCAGCTAGGAAGATGGTTCATTCAGTAAAGCACTTGCCTTGTAAGTGTGAGGACCTTAGTTCAGTTCCCAGGATCCACAAAAAAGCTAGGTGTGGTGCTACACGCACATACACGTCTGCACGAGCATCTGCATACACATGAACACACGTGTACATGCACGCACACAAAAGAAGTCTTTATATATAATATGTATATGAAATCATATTTCATTCTTCTTTTTATCTGTTTTATTGTTCTTCATAGAACTTAGCACACCCCTTCCCATATACTCTTGTCATGTGTCTCTTCTGGCTCTAATACATACAGTACAGGGACTTTGTTTGGCAGCTACACTCCAGTCTTAGCATGCCTGGCACTTATTAGCAATAAAAATTTTCATTGACTAAAATATATGCATGCTGAGTGTTGCTATATCGTCCACCTCTTCAAAAGTATTCAATAATAAAAATGAAATGTATAGCAAGACGATTTGTTTTGATCAGGAGCCACTAAACACTAAAGTGGAACCTACAATTTGTTTTCATTTATTGAGCCTGTGTTTTCCGTTTCTGTCAGGGGAGCCAGGGCTATAGGAGCTTCTGCTGCACAGCTAGAGAGAGCGCGCACGATACCGGGTGGGAACAGCCTGGGGGAAAAGCTAGGGGGGTCTATCTAGTCGGGAGGGGATACCAGGCATATGTACATGTTGGGCCCGTTCACAGTGTTTGTGTCTCTGAGTCTGTGCTCAGTAGCCATCTTAGAATATTAAGGCTTACCTAAAAGAACTCGGGCTGCAAGATTCTACTTATTATGACCCGCCATTAACAGGCAAGACTAATCAACAATGGAGAAACTTTACAAAATATTTGCCTCTGGATGAAGGAGAAAAGTGCTTAGGACGGGACAAAGAGGGACTTGGAGTGATGGTCGTGACATATTAACGTTTGTCAGGTTTTTTAAAAAATGTACAATTAAGAACGCCGTGGTCTCCGCGCCGGCCGGGTCGACAGCTCGCGATCGTGTGGCTGGGGCTGGGGAAAGGGGGCCCCAGGCAGGTCGGGCGGCGAGCGATGAGTCCCGGGCGCCTCCTCCACCTCCCGCGGGTCCCTCTCTCTGCCTCCGGCTCCCACGCCCGGATGATCTGAGCCGCGAGGGCTCCGAGAGCCCGGGGCCCAGCCCGGCTCCTCCCCTCCTTCACCCGGGCCCGGTTGCCGCCGCGGGACCCC
>CABHPH010144847.1:0-11758 GCA_902168325.1 Peromyscus nudipes
TTGCAAGAAGCCAATGGTTAAAAGCAATTAAAAGTTTTACCCAGTTGTAAGGGCTATGAATGCAAACAATGAACAGCCTGGCAAGAGATTCTCAAAGGCCATAGTGATCTTTTGGTTAACCAACAGATACTTCTGTGAACCAAAGGCAAGCTCAAAAGGAGTATGACAAACCTAGCTAATTAACATTGGTTTATTCAGTCATGGGCTCTAGAAGAGAACCTACAGCTATTTCCCTGAACCCTTATGGTATCAAACATTATTATGAATTCCTATCCAGAGAAAAGTTTAGCTTTCACCACTCATCAAAGCAACTCCTTTTGCAGCAGACAGAGATAACACAAATCTACACCTGGGTAAATTGCAGAAAACAACTGACCATATGGTACACATGCCCAATTGATAAGTAATAAATAAACACACTCTCTAAACCAAAATCTCAGGGGAAATTCTGTAATACAGCTGGAAAGACTGCAGGAATCAGAAGAAAAAAAAGGCTCTCTATAATATGAAATACTGTCTTCTCTATATGACATGGTGTTGCATCCATTAAATATTACTATGATCACCTAAACAAGACCGGTAGACATCCCAGTATAGATGGAGGAATTCTTATAAGTTCATACCATGAGAGAGAAAAAAAACCCTCAATCTTCTCCAAGGATGAGCTTTCTAATAACTTATCCTATCCCAAATTTCATCGCTGAACACATACATATGAATAATGCAAGATGGTCTCGGCTTGTCTCAGTTATACACACAGATATATAATATGTATATTTCTTTGTGCATGTGTCTGTGTGTATAACTTACAATAGTAAATTAAGAAGAGACATGTTTTGAATGATATTTTGTTTGTGTTCTGATAAATAAAGCTTGCCTGGAGATCAGAGGGCAGAGCTAGCCATAGAACTTGGGTGGTGGTGGCTCATTCCTTTAATCTCAGAACTCGGGAGGTGGAGACAGGAAGTGATAAGGTAGGGTGAAAGCAGAATCTCAGGCCTTTAGATTAAAAGACCAGCGAGGTAGGAGTTCACTGGTCACTGTTACTCTGTTTCTCTGATCGTTCAGGTTATTACCCCAATATCTGACACCTGATTTTTACTGAAAAAAACTAATTAAGTTCATGCTTCATCTGGAGTCCAACTTTTGGGGCATAAATTCATGAAATAAGCTGCTTGTCCATGGCTTTGCAGCCACCAACAATTTCTGGAGCAGCACTTGGTGGCTCCCTCTGGAGTCCCTTCCCTGCCACCTAGATTTTCCTTTTTCCCCTAAGCGCTCTGCATAAGTCTTAGATTTTTCTGTTGCAATCTCTCCACAGCAAACACTACAGGCACTTGTTCTCCAAATGCTGCTGGAGTTAGATGCTTTTGCATATTCCCCAATGCAGATGGCTGGCTGCTTTTCCCCCATTGTTCATGGACTTTCCCTGGACCCCCTCCTCAGGCTGCTGACACACAATGAGCAGCAGCTGTCCTCAGCCAGGGTGCACACCACCTGGGATCTCCACTCAGATGTGCTATGCCTCACATTTCATCATCACTGTCAACAGATTTGGTGAGAAATTTAGGAAATCTCCCAAGACCAACTTATTGGAGAGGGCGATTATGCTGATGTACAAAGACAGTCTATATATAGTGACCACACTCTGGTTCTATGCCATGCAGCAGCTTCAAATGCCTGGTATAGAATTGAAGAAGTCAAAAAGAGAACTGAGTCATTTACTGAAGTTATACAGGGCCAAAAAGAAACCTTCACTGATTTTTCAAAGACTGACTTCAGCTGTAAATAGAATAATACCAAATTCAGAAGTTAGACAGATAATAATTGATTCTTTGGCCTTTGAAAATGCTACTTCACAATACAAAAGGGAATTAGGCTTTTAAAGGCAAAATCAGGACCCATAGAGGAAAGTATCTGAGATATAGTTAATATTGAATTTTATAACCATGATTATACCTGGATGGAAGAGGTGATTTCCAGAGGCTTGAAGAAAAATCAAAATGTCAGGTGGTTTAATTTTGGCAAACAAGTTCACCTAAAAAGGGACTGTAGACAGAACATTTCTAGAAACAATGTTTTCTCTAGGAATAAATCAAACAGAAGGTCCCTGCCTTATGGAGTATGCAGAAGGTGTGTCAAAGGCTGACATTGGACCAATGAATAGAGATCAACAAGGGACAGACAGGGTAATCTATTGCCATTGGAAAATGCCTTGGGGAGATTCTCATAGGCCCTCATGTCCAATTTGGTTCATCCATTTCCTGTTAATATCACAGAGCAATTAAAGGGACCAATGCCTATTGTATATAGCATGAATCTTAAAGGTACTTATTAATAAAAAACAAACCTGAGGCCAGTTATTGGGGTGAATGCTGGAAGATGAGAGAAGCAGAACAGGCCACAGCCACCTCACCTTGCCAATTCCTCAGCTGATCCTGTTTCCTCAGACTGGAAGCTTCTGAGTCCTCATCCAAATGGATCTCAGCTGAACTGTGCTGCTCAAAGCCTGAAAGCTTAACCAGCCTAGTTCGTGGTTTTCACGCCTTATATACCTTTCTGCTTTCTGCCCTCACTTCCTAGGATTAAAGGCATACTTCTTGGGAATAAAGGCGTGAGTCACCATGCCTGAGTGTTTCCAATGTGGCCTTGAACTCACAGAGATCCAGATGGATTTCTGCCTCTGGAATGCTAGGATTAAAGATGTGAGTGCCACCATTTTCTACCCTCTGTATCTAGTGGCTGTTCTGTTCTCCAACTCCAGATAAGTTTATTAGAGTGCACAATATTTTGGGGAAACACAATACCATCACAATTGTAAAAATAAATAAATAAATAAATAAATAAATAAATAAATAAATAAACATAAAACAAACACACAAACAAAAAAATAAAAATATGACTCTGGATCACATAACAGCTTTAGAAGATAAAACAAATGTTTCAGGAGAAACAAGAAGTACAATATTTTGGCACCCTTCCATAAATGATCAAAGAACAAAGCTAAAGGTATGACTAAATAACACTGTAACTGAAGGTCTTGTAGACACAGGGGAAGATGGAATAATAATTGCATCCAGTTCTTGACTTCCAAATTGACCTCTTCAAGACATAAATATTCAGCTTTTAGGGATTGGAATTTATCTCAGGTAAAATAAAGCATGAAATATATTTAATGTATAGGGACAGAAGAACAGAGAGGAAAATTAAAGCCACATGGCTAATATAGCAATGAATTTATGGGGACGTAACTTGTTACAACAAGGGAATACTGGGATTACCATTCCTCCAATCTCATAAGCTAAAATATGTTTCTGAGTAAACTATTAAAAGGTATTATAAAGAACAATCACCAACCATCCAGGTTGTACAAACACAGGGCACAGCAGTCATTGATCTTTCAAAGGTACTATAACACTGCCTTTAAAATGGTTGACTGACAAGCCTGTCTGGGTAGAACATCAGAAAAATTACAGGCCTTAGAACAGCTGTTACAGGAGTAGCTAAAAGCTCAACATATTGTGACATCAAATAGTACTTGCAATTCCCCTGTATTTGTTACTAAAAAGAAATCTGGAAAATGGAGAATGGTAACAAATCAAAAGGCTATTAATAAGGTAATTCAGCCAATGTGCTCTTTACAGTCTGGAATTCCCCTGCCTTCTCTATTACCTAATGAATGGTCCAATACTGATTTAAAAGACTGTTTCTTCACTATACTTTTACAAGAAATGGATAGAGAAAAATTTGCCCTCATGGTGTTTACCTATAATATTTTTCAGCCTGTTAAGAGATGGCAATGGAAGATTCTCTCACAATGGATGCTATGCAGCTCCATTCAGTGCCAATCGTATGCCAGTTGTTGGGAATGATTCATGTACAATTTCCTCAATCTATAATTTACCTATAATTGGATGGTATCTTACTAACTGTTTCAAATGTAAATACTTTAGAGACAGTATTTGGAGCAATAGAGAAAATTTTGCCATGTTGGAGATTACATATTGCTCCTGAAAAAAAAACACACGGAGGAGAGTCTGTTATTTACCTAGGATATAGAATAGGTTTAGAAAAAATTCAACCTCAAAAGGTACAAATCAAGAAAGATTTATTGCAGAATCTTATTGTCTTCCAAAATTTGCTGGGAGACATTAACTGGATGTGCCCTCAATTGAATTAACAACTCAAGAACTGTGTAATTTTTTTTAAACCTTACAAGGTAACAAGGACTTAAGTAGTCCAAGAAAATTATCTACTGAAGCTGAGAGAGAACTGGCTTTAGAAGAAAAGAAATTACAGAATGCACATGTGGATCATTTGAAATCAAAGCTTGATTGCATTCTGGTTATTTTACCTTCTAAACATTCAACTTACAAGAATTTTAATGTATAGGGAAGATAATATCTTAGAATTGATATTTATTAACACAAGCAGAGGAAAAATTTAATGGCCTATGTTAAAAAATTTTCTTAATTGATTCTAAAAGAAAAAATTGGAGTTTTTCAATTGGAGGAATAGACCCAGAAGAAATTGTAGTACCTTTTATTAATGTTGAAATTTCCTCTTTAAGGGAAGATAATGAACATTGGAAAAGAGCTTGCAGTAATTTTTTGGGAGATATTAACAACAATAACAACAGCAAGAGAATTTTGTTTATAAAGGAAACTAACTGGATCCTTCCTCACATTGTATGGGGAACACCAATTTCTGGAGCTCCTATATTTTATGCTGATGCAAACAAATCAGGAAAGACAGGTTATAAATCAGGAAATTTGAATAAAGTATCTCAAATCCTTGTGATTCTGTTCAAATGTCAGAATTATATGCTATTTTTATAGTATTCTTAGAGTTTCCAGGACCTCCTAATATAGTTATTTACTCTCAATATATAAAAAGAGTTGTTTTACATATTGAAACTGATGTACTTATTCCATGTGTTAGTAAGAACTGACTTTGTTATTTATTCAGATACAAGAAATAGTCAGAAATAGAAATCATCTCATATATATATAGCACACACCAGATATCATATGGGTCAACAGGCCATCTAGTACAAGGCAATGTTGAAATTGATTGAAATGTGCTAGAAGTCTGAGAATTTCATAAAAAACACAATGTCAATATCAAGAGTTTGAAAATAGATTTCTCTATCACCTGGCAACAAGCCAAGGAAATTATAAAAAAAATCCTACTTGTTCATTATATAACCAAATACTATTACCTGTAGGAAGTAACCAAAAGGGTACTCAAAGAAATTAAATTTAACAAATAGACATGTTTCATTTTGCACAGTTTGGAAAATTAAAATATTTACACAACACCATAGATAATACTCAGGATTTCAATGGATTTGAGTTCTGAAAAGGCTGATTATTTAATCACATATTGCAAGAAGTTATGGCCATCATGGGGATACCTATACAAATTAAGACTGACAAAGCTACAGCATATGTTTCTAGTGAAATGAAGCAGTTTCTTTCATATTACAGCATAAAGCATATTAGAGATATACCACACAATCCTACAGGGCAAACAATTATAGAAAGATCTAAACAAACACACAAAAAATACTTAATAAACAGAAAGGGATAATAAAGACCCCCAGAAATAGACTGCATAATATATATTAACTTTCAATTTTCTGAATCCTAATGAGAAAGGAACCAGAGCTATGGAGCGACATTGGATAATAGAAAATACTACTGAATTAAATCAGCCTGTATACTTTAAAGATGTGTTGACCTCAGAATGGAAACCAAGATATGTGTTACACTGGGGAAGAGGTTTTGCTTTTATTTCCACAGCTGAAGAAAAGCTATGGACACCATCAAAATTGATAATTATTAGATTTGAACAAGAGATTTCTTGATTAGAAGAGATGTTAGTTCATCAACCAGCATGACGATTCAATCTAAACTAACTTATAAGACTAACAAATGCTTTTCATTTGATCAGATATAGTTTGTCAAAAGGTAACCTCACCAAAGGTAGGGTTGGGAAAGGGTTTTGTTTTATCTTTTCCAGAGAATGAAGGCATCCAGCTAAGGAATCTGAAGACCACTGGACAAATGAGACATCTGAAGAAAAAGGGCAAATTATCTAGAGAAAATGTTTCAAGAAAAAGAGAAAATTGGCCTATTGGTATATCACATTTTGAACAGGATAAAATTTCATAAATCTTCCCAAATATCTCTTTCTACTGTTCTCTACAGATATATAATGCAAATGGTCTTTTTTGTTCCCAGTTCAATTAAAAATTGAAGCTTTCCTTGGAGATGTAGTGTGGCTCTCTCATTCTCTAAACCCAAGCATGCTTGTTAAAGTAAAATCCAAAATCTCTGTCTTATGTCAGAAGAGCCACCTGCTAAGGGGCATAAGGAAAACAAAAATAAAGGGATTATTCTTTTGCTACTAATCTCATGATCTTTTGGTTTAATGTTGACTCTTTAAAATTTTTCTTAAAGCATAAATATTATATCAAAATTTATAAAATTAATACATATATTTTAAACTTCTTGTCATGATATTAGTGGTCACAAAGAATAATGAGTAATTCTAGAAAGAGGTTTCATCTAGCTTCTTGTACATGATTTCAGATTTGTGTCTCTATCAGGTAACTAGGAATTAATGATTGTTCTCTGGATATATATAACAAATTATGGTCCATTAACCTCTTCAAGATCTGCTGCATATGACATTTAAAATGTTTAAGTTTTCTACAGTGAACCATGACCATGCCTAACAGTGACCTTTGAAGTCTTCAAAAGGAGGATGGAGGCCCACATCAATGATTTCACATGTACTGTGGTAACACCACTAATCTGACACACCACCTAAAGACTGGCTTTGAACTACAAAGTGCTCAGGACAATTTCAAGGTGGCTAACTGAGATGGTCAAGCCTCGCAGAATACTCTAGCCAGGACTTGAGACAAGTCCTGCCCCTTCCCATTACACAGAGACTTTATAACAAATGATACAGCTAGCTCTCCCAGGACTTGACAATTATCCCAATTTTTTTTTCTGGTTACCCTAGTGATGGCATCACCCCAGATAGCAGGGAATAATTTTATGAACATGATGCCCATATTCCCAAGAGGTGGAGTGGACGTTGTTTTGTCGTTCAATGGGTTATGGATATTTGTCATTGTTTGTGGGGGTGGTTACAAGTTGTTGCTGATACTGGTCTAGAAAAAAGCTGGAAGCAGAGGGAGGTGGATCTCTGTGTATTTAAGGCTACAGAGCAAGATCCAAGACAGGAACCAAAACTACACAGAGAAACCCTGTCTCGGAAAAAAAAAAAAAAAAAAGAAAAAAAAAAGAGCTGAACAAAGGATATTAGATTCAGGGATCTTGTTCTAAAAAGAAAAAGGGGGTATATAAATAGGATAAAAAAGAATATTATTGAATCTACTTTTAAACCATAAAAAAACCAACTACTAGTTTTATATATTTTACATTGGCTTGGATTTTTGCATATTGGTACAAATTTGAGATTATTTTTGTTATACTGTATATATGTTATAGAAATGATAGGATAAATTGTAGATTAATGAATCTACTTTTAAACCAAAAAAACTACTAGTTTAAATATTTTACATTGATGTGGAACTTTGTATATTGATACAAATTTAAAGTTATTTTTGTTAGAGCATACTATACATATGTTTCTACTCTTGTTCAAGTATTGTACCTAGCCAGCTCATTTAACAATATAATGTAAATTTATAGTCCTTGAAATTTATTATTACAAACTATTTAGGATAATAATGAAATGTAAATAAGTAGTTAGTCATCTATTACAATCAAATTTGTAGTCATGTTAGGTATGTTTTCAAGGTAAAACAGATATTTTTTAGATAGGCAGGTGGTCTTCAAACACTTCACAGACCTACAGAATATGGCATTTAAGATGTTTTAATAACATAAGGTTCTTTCTTTTTTATGACAATGAGACACGTCTGTTTCTGGCAACACCAATCTACTTCAGAGAGGATAATGGGCATCAAAGAAACTCCATGTAGCGTTTACTTTCTTTGGAGCAAGTTAGCTACTAGGCAAGAATGTGCCCTTGCCTCAACTGCTGACAGTATGCTATCCAAATTCGACAAGCAGGACAGAAAAGAATGTGCCTGCTCAACCTTTCAAAGACAAGGCAGGGCAGTCCTTCAAAAATCTTGCTTACAGAAACATCTGTCAGATATTCAAGACATGTAGGCCAAAGATGGATGGCCCAACATTGCAGAGGAACCTTGAGTGACTGTCCAGGCAGCCAGATGTTTCTTTCATTTCCTAACTTTGGAAGTTGTTTGTTCTGCACTTCCTGTTTACTCAGGTAATATTATATCCTTCTCAGGTGTCTGATGGAACTGAAGACTAGATAGTTATAGTTTTCAGTGTTACTAGACTGAGAAAAGAAACTCACTAAAGACATGTAAAGTATATAAGGTTGAGAGACATAAAAAGATCGTTTTGGGTTAGTAATACAAGTTAGGATAAAAAGTTAATTAGGTACAACACTTTGGACTCACCAATATAGGATAATTAATGGAGTGTTTTCACTGAATTTGTCAAATGCAAATGGCATAGACAATGTTAATATAATTCTTGCCTATATGTATTTGTATATAGTTATTATAATTATTGTATATAGATTTTCTGTAGATGTAACCAACCGTCTTATTAAATAAGAAACACAGAACCAATGCAAAGAAGAAAGCCAAGAGGTCAGAGCTAAGAGCTAAAACCTTACCCTTCCTCCTGCAGTGATCCTACCTCTCCGAAGAAGCCGCTACTTCCTGTGTTAAAGTCTTTATATAGTCTCTGTTCTGCCTTCTCATTGGTTGTAAACCCAACCACAGGACTGCCTCATCACGGCCTGTTTGTATAGACCTCCAGGTCTTCTATGGTTGGTATTGAGATTAAAGGCATGTGTATCCAATGCTGGCTGTATCCCTGAACACACAGAGACTTACCTAGCTCTGTCTACCAAGTGCTGTGATCACAAGCATACACCACCACTGCCCTGCTTTCCTATGGCTTGCTAATAGCTCTGACCCCCAGGCAACTTTATTTATTAACATACAATTAACATTTTGGTACAAAAGAAAAATATCACCATAAGTTTCTATGTTAGTCAAAACCTTCATTTTTCATTTAGTAAATAGGGGAAACATTGTATAATATTTGGTTTGTTTTCTGACAAATAAAGCTTGCCTGGAGATCAGAGGGCTGAGCTAGCCACTAGTTAACCATAGAAGCTGGGTTGTGGTGGCTCATACCTTTACTCTCAGCACTCTGGAGTTGAAGACAACAAGTGATAAGGTGGGGTGGAGACAGGATCTCTAGCCTTTTGCTCAGAGGACTAGAAAGGTAGGAGGTCACTGGTGGCTGCTCTTCTGTTTCTCTTGTCTTTCAAGTTATTACCAAAATATCTGACTCCTGGTTTTTATTGATAAGACTAATAAGTTCATGCTTCAGACATGAAGTTGAAAGAGAGTGTTGCACTGTGGGAGAATTAAATAAAATATAATGATACATAATCTAGGAGCAAATAAATAAATTGTTTCAGTAGTTAGAAAATATCAAATTATATTTTTACAGTTAGCGTTCCATTTTTTCTAAATAATAGACAACTGATATATTTGTGTATGTATTTATAATCTAAATCTTTCAGGGTCAAGAAAAAGTCATCATAACATAGGACAGCTTTATAGGAGGCTGAAAAACCTTAATCTCAATGTCAGAAATGGTACTAAGGAGATGAAGTCATAGCTGAAATACTAAGATGTATTATCATATCCTGCAATAATAGAAATACAAAATGATACACTGAGCATACTGTAGAATACAGTAAAAAAATCATATTTCATTTAAAATGTAGAAAATGACTAAAATTGAAAATTAATCGTTGGTTTCACAGTTAAAAGTTGATAACTGCAAAAGATAATTAGAAAAAGTCTAATATTGTGAAGTTTCAACACTTAGTTTATAGAGTTTATAGATTAGTGCAACAAAAAGTGATGTAGAAAACAAATTAATCAATTGTACTCCATAAAAACGTTAAGAACGTTATTATATCTATATGATAGGCATAGCTAAAAGTATGAGCAGATAAATCATACTCTATGAAAATTAGTTCAGTATCATTTATTTCAATTGTAGATCTAGAACATATAAATAACTAAAAAGTTCAAAGCAGGAAAAAAGACCTTATTAAAATGAACAAAACAATTTAATAGAGAATTCACTGAAAAGACATGTACAGATTATGTAAAACGTGCTTGAAAAAACAATAGACAGCATTTGGGTATGCATCCCCAAATAGCTACATATGTACTATAAAAGTTTAAATTTAAATCACTGAGCATGTTATATGTAGGTGAGAATGTGGAGGAGTGGGAACTGTTAGGAATTGCTTGTTACATTGTGAAGTTATATAATTACTTTGGATGTCAAAGTGACAATTTCTTAAAAGACTAAATGTACCTGATTATGGGATTCTTGTAGTGTATAGATGCTAAAATAAGGGAAATGAAGCATGTATCTTCAATTATTCTACATGCTTTTATAGCAACTTTTTTAGAACTGTCCCAAACTAGAAGTAACAAAAATCTACTATAAAGGGCGTGAATAAACACATTCTAATCTGTTTGTGTGTGAAGGACTCTCAAGAGATGCATATGAACTTCTACAGCAAGACATGCAATTTAAAGACTATTGAGCAATGTTTATACTCAATTATCAGTAGAACTAAAACACAAACCACATGTATCTTGTTTTGTTTTGATTTTTAAATTGAATGGACTCAGTCTTCACCAAAGAAAAAGCTGTTGCAATTTGTCATGTACTCAAAATAGAGTATATAAAAATAGGTTAAAAAAGATGTTTTGCTAGTTAAAATACTTGCTGCTCTTGCAGAAGATCTTGGTGTTTTCTTTAACATCCATACCTGACTCCAATTCCATGGCTTTGAACCTTCTTCTGGTCTTTGTAAGAATTACTTGCATACAGTATAGGGAAACACATTTACATAAATACATTACAAAATAAAGAACTAAAATAAGTGAAATTCCATAGTTTCCCCCAAATGACATAAACATATCTTATAAACAATAAATATTTTAAATAGCAACAGATGATGAAGTAGTTACCTAATGCCACAACTCTGCTTTGTAAAAAATTACATCAAAATTAAATGGCTCCTGGCATCATTCATTTTGATGCTACAAGTCTCCAGGTTCACTTTTAATTGGATATTGTAGTATATGCTTTTCTCAGCATTTAATTTGCAAACTCTGCAACTGTTTTGTTGTAAGTGGGAATGTTTGAGTAAGGTGTCACACACATCTCTGGTACTGAGATTTAGATTGAAAGGCTAGAAACCATCTGGGTATATCATGATAGTTTAGAGCCCACGGATTTGAGCAAACCATGCTAGCTCATTCAAGATCTCTCTCTGCTTCTTTTGACTTTCATATTCAGGTATTTTTTTAATGAAAGAGCCAAGACCCCTATCAGTGTCCTATAGGAATATTCTTCTCCACAGACACCTGGATACGATATCTATGTTTAATCAGACCTCAATTAAGATCAACTCCTATATTCATGCTGATGTAACTTACAACAAATCTACAAAAGTGTATCTAATCTATAACATTCAATATTTTTAAAAATTGAAAATTTTCAGATTTTCTGGACAATGCAATGAGAAATGCCTAATAGTATCTAAAATATTGAGTTTTCACTTTAATGCACAG
>CABHPH010144848.1:0-21764 GCA_902168325.1 Peromyscus nudipes
GGGCCTAACCAGAAACATGTTGCCTTTCCTGAAATGTCTGCTCCGGACACCTTGAGCAATGAGTGAGGTCACACTGGTCAACTCCCTTCACTCTCTCTTTGAAAGTGGAGTCCTTTCCTTCGACTCCCAAGAATGCATCTCTTAGAGCAGGCTTGACACAGTCTCAAGGCACCTGAAATTTATTTGGTCATAAACTGCACACCAGGTTTGACAATTGAAGGTGTCTTTTTCAGAAAGGGTGCACTGTACACAGGTGTATTTCGGACATATTTTTAAGTTGTAGAAATGAGCTGTAAGTGGCGGCTCCTTGTTCAAATACTTCCCAGCTTGTGTGTTGGTACCGTGCACACACAAAATAATACAACCATGGAATCAAGTGTGGCACACCTATAATCTCAGCACTAGAGAGTTACAGTCAGGAGGATTGCTATGAGTTTAAGGCCAAGCTGAGCTACATACAGTGTGAGACCTTGTCTCAGAACAATAGTAAGAATAGATTGTACAGATGAAGAAAGTTAAGTCACTGAAGAAAAAAAACTCATTGATTTAACACATTTGTGTGTGTGTGTGTACATGTGTGTGCACAGGCATGTATGTGTGCATGTGTGTGGAGATCAGAGGTCAACCTTGTGTGTCTTCCTCAGTCAATCTCCACCTTGGTTTTTGAAACAAGGTCTCCCATTGATATGGGCCTCCCCAGTATGACTGAGTGGCTGTTGGGCCACGGGAATCTACTTCTCTTTGCCTTCCTGGCCCTAGGATCACCAAGGTCTCCTCACATCTTGAATTCTGTCCCCGTCTGCCTGTGTCTCCTGAGTGCTGGGATTAGAGGAGTTCACTGGCTCTGCCCCACCTGGTATTTTTTTTTTTTAATTTTTAAATTTGGGTATGGGGGGTTGAACTCAGGTCTTTGCTTGCATGGGAAGCGCTTTGCAGACTGAGCCACCTCCCAGCCCCTCAACAGTACTTCTTAAGCTGTGGTGCAGGGTGGTGGAGAAGCAGCCACGGGCACAGCGTGCTCTGGCCCTGTCCTGTCCAGTGGGTGAGCCGGGCGGCTGGGAATCTGTGCGGTGCAACACGAGGCAGTGAGGTAGTGAGTAACGGCTGGGTGAAGACAGTCCAGTCCTCATCTGTCAGCTTGAGGAAGGGTTGGTTTGTTTGTTTTTTACCCACAGTTCCCAGAAATACATTCGACCATGGTGGGGAAGTCCTGCGGGCAGGACAGTGACTAGCTGGTCACATTGTCAGGAAGCAGAGAGAGATGGATGTTGGTACTTGGCTGATTTCTCTGTTTTAGGAAGTCCAGGAGACCAGGACCCCAGTCCATGGCTTGGTGCTACCCATATTTAGGGAGGTTCTTCTCACCTCAGTTAACCTGGATAATCCCTCACAGACATGCTCAAAGCTTTGTTCCATGGTAATGCTAAATCCTGTCATGGTAGCCATGACATTCAGAAGTGGGCCTTTATCTGGAATGAGGATAGATGCACTTATCCTAAGCCTCTGGGGGTAAATTTAGCCTGGGCTGACTGGAGGTCCTTATTACGGGGCACTCACCAGAGAAGACTGCCCAGACAAGGGTTTCAGTCAATAGACAGTCTTTATTAGCTGGCCGGCGACTACACTGGGCGTTTGGGATTCCACTGTAGCATTGAGTCTTTCTCAGGATGAGCTTTTAAGCACAGAAACCATATTCTGGGTCGACATACTTCAGTTAACAAGAGCAGGGAGCCAGAAGCGGAACTACAGAAGCCAAAAAGCAAGGTTAGAACATTAGAGACTTCCCCAGAACTATGGACTTCAATGGATTAGGCCTTTGTTTTAATTTTGGCAGGTGGCACTGCCTATGTTCTGAGTTTTACAGCCCGAATGGCACTTTCATCATGGAGTCAGTTGTGCTAAGGTCTCTGGGCCTACTAAATCTGGGACCCTGTTATAGTTCTGACTCCAGAACTGGTGATGTCACCAGAAGTGACAGAAAGGGATATAGGTGGGTGAGGAAGGGTCAGAAGCTGAAGTGTCATCAAGAAAGATCCAGAGCCACCCAAACTTGGAAGGAGCAAGAAGGATCCTGCCCCAGAGCCTGCAGAGAATGTGGTCCTGACAGTACCAGATTTCAGGCTGTGACTTCTGGAACTGAGAGAACAAATACTTTCAATTTTGGGTCATGTGGGTAGGTGCTATTCGCTGTCACAGCCCAAAGATGGGGACAAGCAGTCATGCCATGAAAAAAATATTATATTAAAAGAGATGACCCAGGCTCAGAAAGACAAATATTGCATGTTCACTCTCATACATGAAGCCTAGCTTTTAATCATCAAAAATGAGTGTTTGTGGGTGAGAGTGGAGGCCAGGAAAGGAAAAGGGGTCCATGTGATGGGGAGGGGCATGATGTGGGGGGCAGTAGAACACATGTTGTGTGAAAGTGGACAGGTGTAGCAGGGGCAGGGCTGGAGAGCAGAGAGATGGGGGGGTCACTAAAACTAAGTGGGAATGAAACCCCCATAATGAAATTTGTATACTAATTAAAAAATACCCAAAGAAGTGGAGGTTGGAGAGATGGCTCAGCAGTTAAGAGCACTTGCTCTTCCAGAGGACCCGAGTTCAGTTCCTAGCTCCCCTCCAGCACCCTCCTCTGCCGCCTGTGGGTATCAGGTTTGTACATGGTACACACACATATGGGCAAAACATAGATACACATGATATAAAGGAAACAGATCTTTTTTTTTTTTTTTTGGAGCTGAGGACCGAACCCAGGGCCTTGTGCTTGCTAGGCAAGCGCTGTACCACTGAGCTAAATCCCCAACCCAAGAAACAGATCTTAAAAAAAAAAAAAAAGAAACATAAGCAAGCCGGGTGGTCTGGATGGGGCCTTCATGGTTGGGAGGGGATTTGGGGGCCGGGAACTGAGAGTGAGGAAAGGGATCCTGGGGAGGGTAGACTCTGTGCAGCAAAGGGCACAGCCAATGTCAGAAGCAAAGGCCTGGCAGCCCCTGCCATAGCTGTGAGGCCCAGTTCCTGTGTTTTCTCTCAGTTGTGGTCACATCCTCTCAGAACCGTCCCCAGACCTGTCCTGCTGTGACCACTTCTCCGCAGCCTGGTGACATCCGTGGTCTTGTAAGGTTTTCATTCCAACAGGAGGGATAAGCCCCAACCTGTGTGTGGTGACACCAGGGACCTGGTGAAGGTGCCCCAGGACTCACTGGAGCCCAAGGGGTAAACACATAGCTCAGATGCCTGGCTCCCTCCCCCTCCTCCCACAGCCGTAGGCATTTCTGTTTGGTCACCAGGTCACAGCAATGGGTCATTTTCCCTGGGCTGGGGCAGGCCTGAGAACCCTTCCTTCATCATAATTGTTGACACCTGACACATAAATGCATCTATCTAACAAAGGATTTTTTTTTTAAACAGGAAGAAGGCAGAGCTTGGCTGGTAGGACTTCAAGGAACCTTCTAGAAGGTAGAGATATAGATGAAAATCTCTGAGATCTCTTTACATGCGTCCTTTGCAAGCCAGTGTCATGGTGCAGTAGGGATTTGTGGTTCAGTCTGAATGGCTCCACTGGGCTGCAGAGACGGTTCAGTGGGTCAAGTGCTTGTTATGTATGCAAGAGTGAGGACCCAAGTTCGGATCCCTAGAACCAAGGCAAAGTATGACATCATAGTGTGCGTGTGTGACCCCAGTACCCCTCCAGCAAGACAGGACGCAGAGATGGGGGACTCCCTAGAAGCTCCTGCATTAGCCAGCTTGCTCTACGCAGTGGTGAACAAGAAAGAGATCCTGTCTCAAACAGGGTCAAAGGGGAGGGCTGACGCCCAAGGTTGTCCTTTGGCACACATACACCCCCACTCTCACACACAGAGATGAAGATGAGGAAGAGGAGGAGGCAGGCAGGCAATTAAGAAAGATACTTGTCTCTGGCTGTGGTGGCGCCATGTCTTTAGTTGCAGCACTGGGGAGGCAGAGGCAGGTGGACCTTTATGAGTTTGAGGTCAGCCTGGTCTACAGAGCGAGTTCCAGGACAGGACAGGCTACACGGAGAAATTCTGTCTCAAAAAAAAAAAAAAAAAAACAAAAAAGAAAAAAAAAAAAGGAAGACACTTGCCATATGGCCTCTGCATGCTCACACACATGCATGTACACATGTGAATACATACATAAATGAAAGTAAAAATAAATGGCTTTTCTTTATGGCTCCCCCTGGACTCATTTCCCAAACCCATAGTGCTGAGAATCCCTTGGGACCTGAGCCAGGACACAGGAATCTCCCTGCAGTAACTCTAACCACTAGTCCAGACCCACAGGCCCCTCTGTCACCCTCTCCATGCCCAGAGCCCTCATTCCTGGTTGCTGTTCAAAGGAGAGCTCACCAGTCCTGCCTCCCAGCCTTGATGCTCACGGGTTTCTCAGCCAGGCACGATCTCCCCAAGCTATTTGTGGAGCTTCCTCTTTCTCCAGGCCTAGGCATAGAGGTTCCCTCTCAGAGAAGCCTTTTGGGAACCCACTGTCGCTGTCTCTCTGATCATTGTACACCTGTTTTCTGCAATTTGAAGCATCCTCTCACTGAGGGAGGAGGAGGCTCATGAGAACCATAAGAAGTGGAAAATAGTTGCAAGACCCCTCCTGAGGCTGTGTAAGCAGTGAGCAAAGGCTGGGGAGAGGAGAGGAGCTGCCTGTGCCCAAGACTCCAGAGATGCAGGTTTTTGTGAGCTGTCACCTGTGCTGGGGTGGACTTCCCAGCCTCCCATGCTGTGGTAGGTAACCCCAATATGGCCACTGACTCACAGATGGACTGGGATGGATTCATTTCTTTGGTGTGTTACTGCTCTCTCTCTACCTGAGGCGAATGAAGAATCTCCCTGGGGAAGTCTGGCAGTGTGTAAGCCCCTCCAGCTAAACTCTGTACCATTGCAAGTTCTGTTAGGGCAAAGCAGGCAGGTCAGTGAGAAAGATGCCCTCTGCAAGGTTGTGAAACACGTGCCCACAAGACACTTGCCAGTCACAAAGGGAAAGCAGTCACCTCACAGGAAGACACCTTGCAGGAGCCAACCTAGCTGTCACCAGGAAGGGACAGGGGTGTCCTATGCCCTGGTAGGATGGATGTATGTAGGAGGGAGGGTACATGTCACCTCAAGGGTGTTCCTGTCTAAAACCCAGCCTGAATCTCAGTCCTGTGGTGGCGAGTGAGTTTTCTTGGGGAGTCTTTCTATTCACCCTAGGGAAGGTGCTGACAGACTGAAGAGAAGATTTCACACTTGTTCAGCATGGTGAGCTGGTGAGAATATCGGGATCATTCATGTCCAGCTTGGTGAGCTGGTGAGTCTGAGTGTACTGGGATTATCTCCAGAAACATGGCTGCCTCGAAGGTAGCTACACCATCAACAATTCCTACCCCAGCATGGGTGATGCACAGATGAGTCTTCATCCAGTCAGCCCTCTCCTCCTGAACACTCTAGTGTCTCCAGGAGAGCTACATGCAGCTGGGCCAGCAGGTGGCTGTGATCTCAGGTCCGATGTCCCCCCATCCCCATTCTACCAAGGGTCTCAGGAGTCTGGGTGATCACAGCTCTGAGTCTGAGTCAGCAATGGCCACCTCACAGTGCTACACAATGGGACACCCAGTCCCAAAGGAAAAGTGTCCCAGAAAGTCACTGGTTTATTTCTTCAAACAATGTAGCCATCAAGCATCAGGAAGAGGTTGTAGAACATTCCAGAAGTAAGGTGATGCATCCCAATCAAATGTGGCTCATGAACATGGAATCAGAGAAAATGTTTTTACCTTCTGTCATAGAGGGAGGGACGGATGGAGAGAGGGAGGGAGGGGGAGGGAGGGAGAGAGAGAGAGAGAGAGAACAGAGTAAGGGGGATCAATAGAGGATACTGTGGCTCAGAAGGTTGTTGCTGTGGGTCTCTTATGTACTGTCCTTGAAATGACATGGAGTTGCAGTTAAGACACAGGGAAGCCAGGCCAAGGACAGCTGAGGACATCTACATTGGTGTTATGGGCCATTCTGTTCGGGTGGAGATAATAGTCATGTACACCCATACAAGTCAGCCAGCGGCACAGAGACCACACACTTGCCCTGCAGTCAGACTGTGTCTCTGGCTCTGACACTATACCATAGACACAGCCGGGTAAAACGTAATTGTCGGGGAGACAGATTCCCCACACCTGCACATCCTCTCTGCCTCTGGAGATGTGGGGGCCATCTTGGCACTCTCCAGTAACCCTGTAATTATTCCAAAATTGCGATAGTTTGAATGTAACTGGCCCCCATAAGCCCATAGTGAGTGGCACTATTAGGAGGTGTGGCTTTGTTGGAGTAGGTATGGCCTTGTTGGAGGAAGTACGTCACTGTGGGGGTGGGCTTTGAGGTCTCACATATGTTCAAGCCATGCCCAGTCTCAGTCTTCCTTCTCCAGCACCATGTCTGCCTGCACACCGCCATGTCTCACCATGATGATAATGGACTGAACCTCTGAACTGTAAGCCAGTCCCCATTAAATGTTTTCCTTTATAAACATTGCCGTGGTCATGGTGTCTCTTCACAGCAATAGAAACCCTAAGACAAAAATAAACACCAGAAAGAAACAGCATACACATTCATCTCTCCCTCCTGAGCTCCCATGTGCTCCCCCAGAACGCCTCTGTCCACCCATGTGACTTAGAGTGCTGTCAACTGTCTGTCCCCCATGGGCTGTCAGCCCCGTGAGAGCCAGGCAAGGATCTGCTTTTCCCCAGTGACACCTCAGCCTCTGGAAGTATATCTGGTACACAGTACATGCTTATGGTCTATTGCTAGATAACCAAATGAGAGACCTGTGGCTAACCTTAACTCAGTATGTAGCCAACGATGAAATAGAGCTTTTGACCCTCTTGCTTCTACCTCCCAGCTGCTAGGATAAGAGGTGTTACCCAAGAAGCCAGTTTATTCCATGCTGGGGATTGAACTCAGGGTGTTGAGCATCCCTAGTCTGGAGAACACGGGGGACCCAACTGGGCTGGCAGGTGTGCTTGGGCAGCAAGGGGAGCTCAGGGCCTCCAGCCACATGCTGCTGTGATGGGCACAGCCGATGGTGGAGGATGAGCATCTCTTGACCCCTACAGTGCATCTGTACTGTTGAGCCATCCTGGGACCTGGCTGGGGAGGGGACATCACTGTCTATTGTGAGTGCCTCAGTGGAGAGCCATTTATGGGAGCCCACAAGCTCCAGGTTCTTCCATTACCCTTTGGGGCTGTAATGCACATTATGTTGGTAAATTGTGCACTGTTTGAACTTATGGAAAGCAGAGTCAGGGAGCAAGGAGGCCTTTGTCTCCTCCCAACCCCCCTGGTCAGACTGGGCTCCTGGCTGTGCACACCCCCTTTCTGGCTGCTTGTGATACTGGACCAGTTGCACATGGCCTCAGAAGGTGCTGGAGTAAATAGAGGGTGGAAGGGAACCGAAGAGGGGACTCCATCTGTGCAGCTAAGGGGAAGGCGTCATCCATGGTGGGGTGAGACTTTTCAATGATGTGTCTGCAACCCTTCACCCATGTTCTGTAAGAATCCTAGTTCCTTTTCTACTGCTGTGATAAAACACAGACCAAAAACAGTCTGGGGGCCAGGCGGTGGTGGCGCATGCCTTTAATCCCAGCACTTGGGAGGCAGAGCCAGGCGGATCTCTGTGAGTTCAAGGCCAGCCTGGTCTACAAAGCGAGATCCAGGACAGGCACCAAAACTACACAGAGAAACCCTGTCTTGAAGCAAACAAACAAACAAACAAACAAACAAACAAATCTGGGGAGGAAAGGGCTTAATTGGCATACATATTCTGGGTCAGAGTCCATTGAGAGAAACCAAGGCAGAAACTCAAGCAGGGCAGGAACCTGGAGGCAGGAGCTCCAGCAGAGGCCATGGAGGGGTGCTGCTCACTGGCTAGTTCAACCTGCCTTCTTTAGAACCCAGAACCACCAGCCCAGGGGTAGCAATGTCTCCCAGTGGGTTGGGCCCTCCCACATAAATCCTTAATCAAGAAAGTGGCCCACAGCTTTGTCTATAGGCCACTCTGACAGGTGCGTTTTCTCAGTTGAGGTTCCTTTTCCCAGATAACTCTAGCTTGTGTCAAGTTGACAAAAACAACAACAACAAAAAAAAAACAAAACAAAAAAAACAAAAAACAAAAAAACCTAACCAGGACAGCAAATAAGAACAGCAAACTCAGTTGGGCAGCGGTGGCGCATGCCTTTAATCCCAGCACTTGGGAGGCAGAGCCAGGCAGATCTCTGTGAGGCCAGCCTGGTCTACAGAGTGAGATCTAGGACAGGCACCAAAACTACACAGAGAAACCTTGTCTTGAAAAACCAAAAAAACCCCAGCAAACTCATTGGTGGTATTATTCATTCAGCTATAAAATATATACACACATATATATGCATGTGTGTATTATACATATATGTATACATGTGCACATATACATACATATACAAATATAGAAATAAATATTAATTAAATAAACCAGTCTCTTTAAGATTTCATATAATCTTGAGGAGTCTGGTTCATAATCTTTTTTTTTTTCTTTTTTTTTTTTCCTTTGGTTTTTCAAGACAGGGTTTCTCTGTGTAGCAGCTTTGGAACCTGTCCTGGAACTCACTCTGTAAACCAGGCTATCTTCTAACTCACAGAGATTTGCCTGCCTCTGCCTCCTGAGTGATGGGAATAAAGGTGTGTGCCACCACCACCTGGCCTGGTATATCATATTAAAGGGTCAGTTCCATAATCCAATAGTTTATATTTGAAATATATATTGCTGATTTCACAGAGCAGTCATTCTGACTTCTTTTTTTTTTTCTTTTTTCTTTTTTTTTTGGTTTTTCGAGACAGGGTTTCTCTGTGTAGCTTTGCGCCTTTCCTGGAGCTCACTTGGTAGCCCAGGCTGGCCTCGAACTCACAGAGATCTGCCTGCCTCTGCCTCCCGAGTGCTGGGATTAAAGGCGTGTGCCACCAACGCCCGGCGACATTCTGACTTCTTGTTTGGAGCCTGGGTAACAGGAGCGGGAGGCTTCCTGTGGCATTTTCGTGGCAACTGGTTGCTGATGACACACAGGTGGTGAGCAGGCATTCCATGGCTCAGCTGTGACTAGTGAAATGAGAGATAGTCATGCTGATCCTCGGTTCTCCCCGTCTCCAAGACTGGCTAGGGCGGCACTCCTTCATCTAATGGGCAGGGTGTTGCCCATCTCCAGGCACCTGTTGAACCACTCTGCATGTGACCTGGTGAGAACCCAGCGTCTCTGTGAGCAGGAGAGACAGGTGTGGGATAGGTGTGGACTGGTGACGTGGCTGTGCCTGTCCAACAAGCTCCTTTGTTGCCTGTGACTGTGGCCTGCTGGACTTTCTCTCCCTGGTCTCAGGGACCAGGCCAGAAGATTCCCAGCAGGTGGATCTAAGGAGGTTCTGACAGACTTCACAGAGCCCACCTGCCAGCCTGTCCCAAACCAGAGGCTGTATTGCTTCAATTTCGTTGCTTACAAACAAGATAAACCCATTGAGCAAGTCCAAACCAAAGTCAAGGGAGCCAGCTACTGAGGACCCTGGAGTCACTGCCTTGGCGCCATGTGGGTTAGAAGCCAGTCCTGGAACATGGTCAAGAGCTGCCCCCCCCTTCTCCTCTCCCTTTCTCCTTTCTTCTTTTTCCTTCTCCTCCCCTCAGATCTGTCTAGCCCATTCTCTTTTCTCCTACCATTGACATCTCACTTCATTCCATAGTAGTCAGGGGGAGGTGCTGTTTTCATTGTTCTAAAGGCTGGACAGGCCAGGGAAGCTGCCCAAGGCCACGGGGTGAGGGTCAGGCTCTTAAGCCAGGCTCAGTCATGTGCTGTGTTTCTTCTGTCTTTAGTTACTTGGCTGGTGACCACTTGGGATGGCAGTCCTGGAGACCAATACTCAGAAACTTAGCTCAGACATTCCCCACCTCTAGGAAGCCCTCTCCAGACCCCCCCCCCCCCCGAAAGCCCATGAATGGCTTTCTCCCACACTTATCTCACAGCACTGAAGGGCACAGACACAGTGCACTACCTTGACTCTGCTGAGTTAGGTCACTGTGCCTGTAGGAAGGAGCATTCTGGGAACAGGGGTCCTGTCTGCTTTACCCAAGATCATGTGACTGCCCCCAATAGCAGCACAAGAGGACCCTCCCTGGGGGTCATAGATACAGTGTACTCTGCCCTTTGGCCACCCGAAGGGGACCAACCTGCTTTTTCCTTAGATCAGCCAGTATACTGATCTTGTGAGAATGTTCTAGGAAAGAAAAAAAAAAAAAAGGCCAGGTGTGGGGAGTTAAAACTGGAATAGCTGATAGAAAACCCCAGACAGGACTGGGCCAAGGTCAGCAGGACCACAGCACAAAGAGATTGTTTAATTAAATCTGCTCCTACAGGGAAGTCCTTGTTAAGGAAGTTGGCCCAGGGGAGGCCACGGGCCTGGGGCAGCTCCCAGCTCACCTCTCCCCAGCTTCTCAGTGCCCCTCTTTGCTGTGGGGACGATGCACTCAGGACTCTGGCCTCGGGAGGCACAGCATCCCTGCACTCCTGGCCAACCACCAACGGGTGGCCTCTAGCATGGCACCTCTGAGGACATGACACAGTTAAAGCCCTGACTCCGGCGTGAGATGACTCAGTAGATCGGATGCTGACACCAAGCCCACCAAGCTGAGTTCAGTCCCCAGACGTGGTGACCTCCACACACTTGCAGACTGTGGGAGGCACAGAGGTCCTTGTCCTCACAGATAAGCACCAGGGGAACCTGGAAGACTAAACACATAGGGCTGTTCTTTCAAAGGAAGGGATGCATAACCTGTTATCTGTCCAGAAGGCTGGGAGGGGATGTGGTTAATAGCCTGGTGACCTTTTCACTATCTGTGTGGCTGAGACCACACCAGATCCTTTCCACAGACCTCTTCTGTGAGCTTGTCAATCTATAGAGCCAACTTTATGGAAAGTGTCACTTGTACTTTGTAAAAAGTTTTGATATAGTCACATCTTTGCTTTAGTGTGCACTCAGGGTTGAGTTAATTATTGCCAAAAAAGTTTTCACCAAATTGTGCTGTGCTTAAATATGCCTAAAATAAACTACTTGCCGCCAGACTCCTGAAGTCTGAGCCAGCACCAGCCACTTAGTCATGCTGAACTAAACCATCTTCTTCTTCTTTTTTTTTTTTGAGACAGGGTTTCTCTGTGTAGCTTTGTGCCTTTCCTGTAGACCAGCCTCGCTCTGTAGACCAGGCTGGCCTTGAACTCACAAAGATCCACCTGCCTCTGCCTCCCGAGTGCTGGGAATAAAGGCATGCGCCACCACCACCCGGCATAAACTATCTCCTTGCCTCCCGAGGATCATTACTCTGCTGGCCGTGGTGGTCTCAGAGACCCCTGCAACAGATGTGTACACACACACATAAATAAATGTGACACAAAATTGAAAAAACAGTTGTGGCTCAAGTTTGATAAAGGATTTCATTTTCCACTATGTGGTGGGCAAATTTATTTTGGGAACAATTGGGTTGGATATATGTCTTCCACAGTCAAAATCTGTAAAAGTCACCTTGAAGCTGCGGGCTTGTGTGACCAGGGTGCTGAGCAGGGACCCAGAGCTCATCAGGGGCTTCCCCCCAAGTTACCACACCAGGCTGGGCCACACTGGGGTTGGGAGTCTAGAGTTCCATTTCCTAGGAGCTCCAGAGTTCTCTTCTGTGGAACTGGGTGTGATGTCTGGGGTCAAATTCTTTTCCTGTTTCCAAGGCTTGGCATGTGGAAAGCATAGGAGGGGGTCCCTCAAAAGCTGTAAAGGAAGAAAAAGGAGAAAGGATACATATGAGTCGATTGTGGGCAGGGCAAACAGCACAGGCCTTTTAAATTTCCATCATTTAAATGACCCATCAGGAGCACCGGAAAGATGTGTTTCTTTGAAGGAGAAACCCTCAAGCCCCTGAGAGGTCCCTGGTCCCTGATTAGCTACTGACCATCCATTTCCATCATACCCATTTTATAGAGGGGAAAACGGGTTTGGAGAGTTGAGTCATTCACTTAAGGCTACACAGTAGGGAGCGGAGCTTGACAGCCAGGCCCCACTGGCCCCCGCGTCTGAACATCTACCCATCCTCAGCTATGCTTCAAGACCATGCTGAGCCTGGGCCACAAGGCCCTGGTGAACGTTGCAGGCTTGAACTTTATCAGACACACACCAAGGCTGGCTCCTGTCATTTGTAGACAGCAGACAGGCTGGCATCAGTCTCTGCCTGTTCCACAGTCTACCAGGGATTTAGCCCAGGTTACCCTGGAAGCTGGAACCTGCTTCTTTTTCAATGACCCCTAGGGAACTGCTACGGTCATGGCTGCCATTTGCTTTGTGAGCTTGCTGAAGTCTGGGAGGGTTCTTGGGTTTGAAGTTGGGGACCTTCTGGTGGCTGCCACACTGCACCCTTGTATGTTTCTGCTGGGCAGACCCCTGTGCAGATAGCCTCCTTGACATCCCCTGTCCCCTCCATAGCCTCCTGGTGGCTCCTCACAGCTGAAGTGATGCACCGTGGGACCCACAATCTTCACTTCTCTCCACCTGGTGCACCTGTCCTCCAGCCTCTTGTCCCAGGGAGTACCTTCTCATCCGCAGATTTCAGTTATGAGCTCAGTGTCGCGCTCCCCCCCCCAACCCCGCCCCCCGGGGCCCTCCCTCATGCTCACTGGAGGCAGCTCCTGCACCCTGTTAGTCATTCCTTGCACAGTCCCTGCTATATCTGTGGCCTCCTTGTTGATCTACCCGGTGGCTGGTGTAGACTCCCTTCTGACAGGATGTCAGCCTCACCTGTGGGATTTGGTCCCTGCGGTGTACAGTGCAGACTACCAGCTACTGCTGAGCAGTAGAGTTCAGTTGTTGCCACAAGCAATGCTGAGCCAGGGGATGCTGGCACCACAGCCGTCAGACAGGTGCTCCCTACAGTACTGTCTGGCAGAATCGGGGAGAAGACAAGATTTGTGGGGCACTGGAGGCACCACTGGCCTAAGTGTGGAGGCCACAGTCAGCCAGGTCTTCGGTTTAGATTCTACTTCTGACGTACTGGGAATCTGGAGGGATTGTGACATTCTGATGTCGCCCTCATGTGGCCAACATGGGGACGATGGCTGTCTAAGCAACCATCTCACCTCCACTTACCTGCTAGTCTTGGCTTTATTGAAAGTGCCTCTGTTGTCCCTTTCCAGGTTCCGCCACATTCTTGGAGTCACCTTCTGAAAAAAGAACACAGTTGCCAGGACAGATGTTCTGCTCAAATCCCCGCCTGGGGCCCCCTGTGACCTCCAGAGGTAGTCTGGATGGATGCCTTGGCACAGCATGGTAGTCTGCAGGTACATCTCTCCCCTTGCCCCAGCAGGGTCTCTGCCTGCATTTCTCTGCTCCTTTAGCATACTAGAGACAGAGCCCAAGGCCTCACACACACTAGGTGCTGTACCTTTGAGCCTTATCCTTGGCCCTCCTGCCTACCCAATCCACAGCTCACTCATCACACACTGCAGCCATGGGGACAGCCACACCTCCCCCGATCATCACACATGCCCTTCCCCTGCCAGTGCCTCCAATCCCAGAGGCTGAGTTTTCTTGATTCCTCCTTAGGAAGCTCTTCTCCTTAGAAACTCCTCTGGTCTAAAAGGTCCTTATGGTATCTGGCATGTGACATCTGGAGCCTTTGTCACCGGTACCATGAAATAACCACATAGACTTTATGAGTATTTGAATTTCCTGCCTGAGCTACTCTGTGACAGGAACTGGGTTCACTGTTTTTACAGATGGAGCCACAGCCTCCAGCCCTGAGTGGTGAACAGTGCCTGATAACAACATGCTGTGTGGATGGAAGGGTGATGGATTGGTAATGGACAGGTGGGTGAGTGGGTAGGTGAATAGATGAATGATGAAGGATGAAAGAATGATAGATAAAAGTGCATAGATAGGGTAGATGGGTAGAAGAAAGGATAGAGAGAGAAATGGGTAGATGCGTGGATGAGAAAGGAAGATCAGAGAGAGGGATGCAAGGAAGAATGGATGGATAGATAAAGAGATGGATGGAAGAATGAATAAAAGGGTAGATGGAAAGAGAGGTGGATGGATGGGTGGATGAGTAGGTGGATGGGTGGGTGAGTGGATGGATAGGAGACTGGATGGGAGGATGGGTAATTGATAGATGGATAGATCGATGGATGAATCGATGGATGGATCAATGGATGGGTAGATGGATAGTGGGTAGGTGGGTAGGTAGACAGGATGGTGGGTGGGTGGGTGGATGTAAGAATGGATAGGGGATGAATGAATGGATGTATGTATGGATTCTCAGATAAATGAACAACCAGGAAGGTGGATGAAGGGTCATCTCTTCCAATTCCCTGAGTGAGGGTAGCAGAGACATAACTGTGCCCATCCCCAGATTCACACTAGGGTGAGGGCATGGTTGTCCTGAGCCCCTCTCTGGCTCACATCTGCTGCTCAGAAACATACTGACAGGGCTCAGCTTTATTTCTCAGACCTAACTGCCATTTTGTCCTCTAGCTCAGCCCTGGACTTGGACATTTTCTTTGTACTTAAAGGCTTGCCTCCTTTCCTTGTGTCTTCTGCAGAGAAAGAGTGCCTTCTCCCCCTCACCTGGGTATTCCTTGTGAAGCTTCTGTCGCAGGATCCGCCCCTCTGGAAAACAAGCGGGAAGAGAAAGCTTGCAGGCACTTGGGAGGCTGTGCTAGTCAGTTTCCGGTTGCAGCGTTGTGCAGATATTTTGACATTATTTTGAGGGTCAAAGGGGACCTGAGACCAAAATGTTTGGAAACTACTGCCCGGACCATAAAGCTGGCCTGACCCCTGACGCCAGGAGAGCTGGTAGCAGGGAAGACTATGCCTTAGAGTGGTCATAAGCCCGCAATTTATTGTGTGTGTGCATGCACACAGGTGTGTGTGTGTGTGTGTGTGTGTGTATGCATGTACATGTGTGTGCAGGTGTACATGTTTGTGTGTGCCTAGAAGCCATAGAAGAACATTGGGTGCCCTGCTTTATCATGTTCTACCTTATTCCTTTGAGGCAGGGTCTCTCACTGAACCTGGAGCTGGGCTGGCAATCAGCAATCCTCCTGATCGGCCTGACCCACTCCAGTGGTGGGATTTCACACCTGGCCACACTCAGCTTTTTTTTCCCAGGTCCTCATGCTTGCTCAGCGAGGGCTTTTACCCACTGAGCTATCTATCCAGCCCCAGAAATTAAATGGCCCAAGAAAGTGCATACGTCCATTTCTATGGAGAAAAAGGAGGAAGAAGAATGTTTGAATAGTGCTGGGCCTGGAGGTGGTCCCAGGAACGTTCCTGCAGCTTTTCTGTATGTCTGAGATTCTCTGAACATGCAGTTAAAAAACCTTTTTTTAAAAAAAAAATTGTTTCTCTCAGTTACTGTGACATATGTGTTCTTATACTCTGCTGAGAGTTTTGCCCTAAAGGAAGGTGAGAGACTTTTAGATGACTCCAAACTCAGACAAAATTACCACCAATTATTCCTAAGTGACAGCCCTGAGGTCAAGGCTGGGAGAATTTGCTTCCACCTGGGAGGCTGGAGGTGTTCCTGGGGGTGGGGGGACGGCATGCACAGCACACATGGGCACGCACAGGTGCATTCACGCACAGGTGCATGCTCAGGTACATACATGCCCTTTGCAGCTGGTGGGGCAGGTTACCAACCTGATTCCTCCCTCTTACTGTTCCAGGGCTGGAGGTGACACACACTTACTGAACTTCAGAATCTGCCCCTGCAGTAACTACTACATTACCACTCAAATCCCATTTACAGATAGGAAAACTGAGGCTAAGAAAATCCGGGGACAAAGCAAAGCCCCCCAGGAAAGAGGAAGCAGCTGAAAGCTGTTTCTGAAGTTCCGAGTCTGCATTCTTGCCTCCATTACACTTCTTTCCCAGGCTTGGGCATTGCTGGTGTGGTCTTGTTGGATAGCCTTTTCTCTATGCTCAGCTTCCCCCAGGAAATGCATCCATCTGGACTGGGTTCAGACTCCCTAGATCTGGTCTGAACTGGTTTGATTTACACCAGTCTTAGAAGTCATAGAATCAAATGAGCAAGATCAGGGGACCAGGGGCTGGAGAGATGGCTAAGCAGTTAAGAGCACTGACTGCTCTTCCAGAGGACCCAGGTTCAATTCCCAGCATCCACATGGCAGCTAATTACTGTTTGTAACTCCAAGATCTGACACCTTCACACAGACATACATGCAGGCAAAACACCAATGCAAATAAAAATAAGAATAAATAAATTGTTAAAAAAAAAAAAAAGATCAGGGGACCAGAAGGGCCTTGCTGGGGCCTGGATGCAGCTCAGTTTGGAGAGTGCTGCCTTGCTACACAAAACCCTTCACTCCATCCCTGTGCACAACCCAGCACAGCAGTTTATGGTGTTGGCCCGTCACATTAGGGCAGAAGAACCAGAAATTTAAGGTCATTCATAGCTATAGTAAGTAGAGGGTCTGGGCCAGCCTGGGCTACATGAGACTTTGCCAGAAAGAGGCAGGGAAGGGGTCTTCCAATGTATGAAGTGTCCTTAGCCCAGCTGGGGCCTCTCATGGAAGGCATCCCTCTGTCCTGCAGCCCCTGAAGGCTGCCTGCCTTCTGGTGATCTATATCTGCAGGTCCATCCCCACTACCCCCTCACTGTGACCTGGTATCTAGGAATTGGCAGTAATACATGGGAAGATTTGTGGGGCCACAATGGTCATAATGTGTGTGGGTTAGCCTGGTTGTTCCTTACAGAACCCTGACTCCAAGCTTGACCACTCTGCTCTTGGCCTATTTCGCACAGACTAGAGTTTGTGATCCGCTGTTTCATGCACGACCTCCGTGACGGATGTTCACGATGGCTAACTGCCATCTGAGAAGCAAGGGTTCTCAGACAGTGCAGATTCTATGAAGTTTAGCCTCACAGATGGCTCAGCAGGTAAAGGGGCCTGCTGTGTGCCCAAGTCTAATGACCCGAGTTCAAGTCCCAGAATCCACACAAGGGTGGAGGGAGAGACTGAACTCCTCAGAGTTGTCCACAGACCACATGTGTGCCATGGTGCATTCCTTGCTCTTCCCTCAACACACACACATACACAATTGCAATAGATTTTAAAAACTCAAATTCTGTGGGGTTAAAGACAGATCTAGAGATGGGCACACAAGATCCAGTGTTCCCTAACATCTGTGGCGGCCCTGGCTCCACTCCCAGAACCCTGCACAGATGTTCTCACCTGCTCCCATGACAACGGGAAGGGGTCCCCATTGTACAGGGGAGGAAACTGAGGCTTCATCAGAGAGATGAAGAGACTGACCCCAAGGTCACCCAGGTAGCAGACGCAGAGCTGGGTTGACAAGTGGGAGCAGGACACAGAGGGAGCAGGAAGTGACAGGTGACAGGTGACAGGTGACAGGTGACAGGGTGACAGGTGGGGCGGGGGCGGGGCAGAGCGGAGCAGCAGCACTCACCTGCCTGTCGGCGCTGCTTGACACACTGCCCATGGTTGGGTATGCCCTGGGCTGGGTCCCCTGGGCGCAGGATGTGGCACTCATAGCCTGAGGGACAGAGTAGTGGCTCTGCCCCATCCTCAGTGGTGCTGCATGCCTCTGCTGTGGAGGGACACAGGCCAGGTCTCAGATGGCAGACCTGGGGGGCAGACAGTGCACCCCATCCAGAAAGGCCAATTTCTAGCCCCACCCAGATACCAGGCCATGTCTGAGCTTCACACACAGTGCACACATGTACACTCAGCCCCTAGGCCATGTTTGTACATACATGTGCACCCAGAGAGGCCACCTCCCACCTGCAGACTCCAGGCTGCATCTGTGTCTTACAGAAACTCTGAGAACCACCTCCCACCAGCACCCAGTGCACATGTACACAGTCACAGTATCCTAAACACACCATCATCCAAAGAACATGTGATTACGTGTACACTGACATACCCTGAAACATGCACTCACAGCTACAGCCACATGTGTACACACAACACACCCACAATCAACACACATATACATGCTTTTGCACACATGTGCTTATACACAGACACACCGCATTCAGCCACATCCATAAGAACAGGTGTAGCATATCCTGATGGACATGGTCCACATGAGGGTGTGCAAAGCCACACATGCACACATGTACAGCCCTACCTCTGCAAACCCCTGGGCCTCAGGCCTGTATGTGGTTCCTTTAAGAAACCGCCCTCCATGCCCCATCCACAGTAAGTTGGCAACGAGGCCCTTTAAGACTTTAGGGGTTTCAGACCCCTTTCCTTCTCATTCTCTACTGAGGAAGGAGACCCGTTGTCAGGGAGAGCCTTGCTGTTTTTCTGCACAGGCCACAGACCCCAGTCTGGGTTCCCAGCCAGCATCCCCGTGACCCATGGAAGCTCAGCGAGGAGGGCTGGCTCTGACTTGGGGATCCATGCCAGGTACCTTGCAACACTTCCTCAGGACCATCCAGCAGCCAGCCGTTGCCGCCAAGCCATCGGGGTTTGGGCTGCACCAGCCAGTCTAGAACTGACAGAGAACTGGGTGAGATGGAGGCCTTCCTGGGGCAGTTCAATGTGACCAGCCTCGAGGGAAGGGCGTGTCACCCCATAGAAGAGGTGAGGATGGCTCCAGCACACTGCCCTGTGGGGGCATGCCACAGGCCTGCAGCATCCAGGCCACTGTCCCCCTCCTGTCCCCCAATCCCACAGCTGAGCGCTGAGGGACGTGGGCCAGATGCCATTGCTGTCATTATTACTAACTGCTGTAACCACTCTTGCTGCCAGGAAAGGAACGGATGATGCATCCGTGTTCATCGAGTGCCGTGCATGGGTCCAGAGACCACAGTACTTGGATACAGAAAACAGTAGAGCAGCCCACGCTCTGCCCTGCAGGGCTGACTCCAAGTGAAGGACACTAGGTACACAGAACAGTAAACCCAGACTTCTGCAGCCTCTAACAGTGGGAAGGGGCGAGGGGAGGACCTGCTGGAGGAGGGGCTGCTGGCAAGGGAGCACTCTCTCAGAGGAGGGTCTGAGGGCTGTGGAGGAATGAGCCTTGTAGGTATCCAGGGGAAATGTTAGGAGCACCCAGGCGTCAGATCAGGGTTCCACCCCGGCATGCAAGGGCTGCCTGGGGGGAAATCTAGAGGCGCTGGGGCCATGGGGCACTGGCCAGGGATTTGAAAGGAAAGTCCTCAGTCTGGATTTGATTACTTTTATGTTTTGAGACAGGGCCCCCTGTAGCTCAAGCAGACTTTGAACTCCTGAGAATGACCTTGAACTTCTGATCCTCCTGCTTACCGGGATTACAAGTGTGTACCACCACATCTGCTTTACACAGCGTTGGGAACCGAACCCAGGGCTTTGTGCTTGCTAGGCAAGCACTTTACCAACTGAGCTACATCCCCACCCTGGGTATAAAGATAAATGTGTATTTAGAATGTTTATTTTTGGGGTGTGTGAACATGTGGAGGCCAGAAGACAGCTTGAGTGAGTGTGTTCTTTCCTTCCACCATATGGAATCCAGGGATTGAACTCAGGTCCTCTCAGGCTTGGTTGCAGGTGCCCTGACCCCTTTATCCCATACACTCTTATAGACCGAGCCATCCCACAGACTGCACCCCTTTTAAAAGGGGTGGAGTCTCATGGTGGTGACACTGTCCCTGGAATGTGTATATTCCACACTGGGGGTTCCATGCATGGAGATGAGGCAGCTGCACCCAGCGGATGCTGCAGAGGTGCGGCTGAAGGCTGCAGGTGAGCGCACCCGGGCTGGGCTGCGGATAGCTCAGTACACACAGCTCTGTTCCTTCTCTCCTCAGGCTGGCATTGGGTCCAGCTGACCCCTAGTCCCCCGACCCCAACTCAGCTTACCTGGTGGAGGTGGCACAGCCTCCAGGCAGGCGTAGGCACAGCCGTTGTAGCAGCAGCGTCTGTGTCGCGGGCACTGGGAGTCGGCCTGGCAGCGTGTGGCCTGGCAGGCACCTGGGGGCAGCGTCCGTGGGGGTGGTGGGCAGCGGTCTGCGCGGGGCTGCCGGGGGCCTGTTGGCGTACCCTCTTCAGCCTGTGGGACATAGTGGAAAGGCATCGGCCCGGGCTCTCAGCCCGAGCTTCCTCCCTGGGCGGAGCCTGCTGCCAGGGTGGGCCGGTGAATGGAGCAGTTCTGGGGTTGACGGGCTTTCTCTGTGAGTCCCCAAAGAGATGGCTGCAAGAGGGAAGCAGGAGGGAAGGGAAGAATGGAGGAAGGGGGGGTGGGAGGAGGGATAGGAGGAGGGGTGAGAGGAGGGATGGGAGAAGGGGTGGGAGGAGGGATGGGAGGAGGAATAGGAGGAGGGATGGGAGAAGGGTGGGAGGAGGAAGAAGCTGTAGAAGGAAGGTATTTTTGGAGTGTGTGGTAGAACAACAGTCTACATGCTAGGTATGATCCCTATACGATAGCTCTCCTCTGTCTACATGTGTTTGCACATACATGGGTCTACATGTAAACACACATACAGATACTATACGTGTATATTTCTGTATAAACATATATCTTTAGCCAGGTGGTGGTGGCGGCGGCGGCGGCGGCGGCGGCGGCGGCGGCGGCACATGCCTTTAATCCCAGCACTTGGGAGGCAGAGGCAAGTGGATCTCTGTGAGTTCAAGGCTAGCCTGGTCTACAGAGTGAGATCCAGGACAGGTACCAAAACTACACAGAGAAACCCTGTCTCGAAAAACCAAAAACAAACAAACAAACAAACAAAAAACAAACAAAAAAACAAAAACAAAAAAACCCCAAAAAACAAAAAACAAAAGCTATATTTTTTTATAGTCTATCCACATGTCTAGAGCTTTGAGTATTCATGGATCACACACCGAATATAATCACAAACATCTTGGATAAGTCTCACACACTAACACGGAGGTGGAAAGGTCACCTGAGAACATTTGTGTGTCCTCTTTTGTTACACTAACCCAAAGCCAGGCAAAGCAGATGCCCGGTGTGGGGAGTCAGAGGGGCTGCTGGTGTCACTGACTGGCCAGCCAGGGCAGGTCACTCCAGACAGCCTACCTTGGGTCCCTCTGACAAGACTCCACCCATGCTGGTCACAGTGTCATGAGGGAACTTGAAATGGGATGTGAGGAGGGCAGATCATTAGAAATTAACACACACACACACACACACACACACACACACACACACACACACACGGGTGGCATGCACATATACACACAGGTGGCATGCACACACACACACAGGTGGCATGCACACATGTACAGATGTACAGATAAACGAAGTGGCATGTTGTCAGGTCTTGACTATGTGTGTATATGCATTAGTCAGAACGTATGTGTTTCATGCATAGTGGCGGGGGGGGGGGGGGAAGAAGGTGGGAAGGAGATGTTTCACAATAGTGGCATTGATCCACACTTGGTGATTGAACTATGAATTTCTTCCACCTTTTTTTTATATACAGGGTCTCACGTATCCCAGTTGGCCTCAAACTTGCTATGTAGCTAAGAACAACCTTGAACTTCTGATCCTCCTTTCTCCACCTCCCCAATGCTTCCTTTCTTGTTGAAAATGGCTGCTGGAGTTTGTTGAGGCTTGTGGTGGACAAGAAGTCCAGGGCAAGCTGTTCAAAAGCGTTCTGGTTAAGACAGTGCTTGCTGGAGCCAGAGTTGTGCTTCAGCAGCATGCAGCTGTGGTTGTCATGCAGTGCCCTCTCTTCAG
>CABHPH010144848.1:21774-32522 GCA_902168325.1 Peromyscus nudipes
GCAGCATGCAGCTGTGGTTGTCATGCAGCGCCCTCTCTTCAGCAGCAAGCAGCTGTGACTGCATGCACCTTCTTCGTAGCATCTGTGGAGTGTTCAAAGCAGCTGGGATGCATGAGAGAAGTCCAGCACAGCGAAGGGGCTAACAACAGTTAGGGAGTCAAAAGACTCCAGCGCCAAACTTCTTGAGTTGTTTGCATCAAAACCCATCTTTAATATTAACTTTCCCTGTGTTTAACCGTGTTCTGCTCCATCCAGTTCTATCCAGTTCTGCTCTGTAGTCATGGTCCTTCAAACCTGAGTCCCGGGAGTTAGCATGTGGTGGTATTGTGTTCCCCGAAATATTGTGCACCCTAATAAACTTATCTGGGGTCAGAGACAGAACAGCCACAATATTAAACATAGAGGATAGGCATTGGTAGCACACGCCTTTAATCCCAGCACTTGGGAGGCAGAGCTAGGCAGAAATCCATGTGTTCAAGGATACAGCCAAGCATGGTGACTCACACCTTTAATCCCAGAAAGTGAGCCTTTAATCCCAGGGAGTGATGGTAGAAGGCAGAAAGGTATATAAGGCGTGAGGACCAGGAACTAGAAGCATTTGGCTGGTTAAGCATTTGGCTGGTTAAGCTTTCAGGCGTCTAGCAGCACAGTTCATCTGAGACAGAGGACTCAGAGGCTTCTAGTCTGAGGAAACAAGATCAGCTGAGAAGTTGGCCAGGTGAGGTTAGCTGTGGCTTGTTCTGGTTCTCTGACCTTCCAGCATTTACCCCAATAACTGGCCTCAGGTTTGATTTTATTAATAAGACCATCTAAGATTTCTGCTACATTAGCATTCTGCTATGTGACCCTTTTCCATATGGGGACAACACAGCACCTCTCTCTTTGGGTTTTCTGATGACCAGACACACCGAGACAGGCACAGCAGTTCCCAGGGTGGCGCTTGTCCCTGGATGGAAGCTAGCTCAGGGTCACCAGTGGCCACTCCTACAAACTGGTCTTTTGCCTGGAAGACTGCTCCATGTCTGTCTTCTGGCCGGACCTCACCTCCCAGCCCTCAGCATATATATCCTCCTGAAGGTGGCCTCCCTTCACTAGCAGACGTGTGGATCTTTCTGGTGCAATCCTGACCCATGCACACATTCTGTGCTGCCTTCTCTGAGGCTGCGAACACCATGCACTACTGCTGATGTCCCGCAGGGGGCATCTGGGCACAGGGAATAAATCCTGCTCTGGATGCCCCCAAGCTGGCATCAGAGCAGGCAGTGGCTTTCGGTTTCCAGCCCCAAAGGGTGGGGACAGCTAAGATGAGGATGCTCTAGTGATAGCCTGCTTCGCCCAGAGAACCTGTTTCTTCTTGCTTGCACAGATTGCTCATTCAATCTGTGAAAAGTAGGGGGCTCAGTAAAGAGCTTGCCTTGCAAGTGTGAGTACCTGAGTTTGATTCCCAGAACCCTTGTAAAAATCCAGGCCCACTGAAAAGTGCTTGTATCCTGGTCCTTGGGAGGCAGAGACAGGTCAGCCTAATCTCTGTGAGCTCCCTGTCCCAAAAAACAAGGTGAGAGCTGGGCAGTGGTAGTAGTGCATGCCTTTAATCCTAGCACTCAGGAGGCAGAGGCAGGCGGATCTCTGCATTCCAGGCCAGCCTGGTCTACAGAGTGAGTTCCAGGACAGCCAGGGCCATTACACAGAGAAACCCTGTCTCAAAAATTAAAAACAACAACAAACAAACCAAAACCCAAGGTGAACAGAGCCTGAGGAACACTTGAAGTTGTCTTCTGGTGTCCACACATATGCATACACCTGTACCCACACCTGCACTTCCCACACACTTACAAACATCTACCCATACACGTACACGCATCTATCCTCCACCTATACAAGTCTACCCATAAACACGCACACATACATCTACCCCTCCAAACACACACAAAAATAAAGAAATGAAGGAAAGAAATGAATGATAAGAGGAAGGCATTGCTAAGTGACTCTTAGTGGATATGGAGAGGAAGGTCTGAGGTTAGAGGTCCCCAGAGACTCAGGGGAGACCTGTGTGGGGCTTCTGAGCCCTGCAATCTGCAGTCTTCAGCATCCCGTCCCTCTCTGTCTCTCACGTTCGTACACTCTCCCCAGTTGCTTGGAAACTGCTGGCCGGGGACATAACCCCTCACCCTCCACTTCACATCCATCATCTACAGGATTAAGTGAACTGGATCGAGTTCAGCCTCACCAACACTAATCCTGATCCACCATGACAGCCATGCTGGCCCCCTTTGGAGGGAGACTGAGAACCACTGGGTACTGGCAGGGGAGGTGATGGGTTTTCTTCCCAGTAGGTCCCATGTGCAGTCACCGTGGTGCCCGGGGGGTCAGCAGCAAGCCTCTTCTCTCCCTGGCCCCCATCTCATTAGTTGGTCAGGGGAAGCCCGAGCGAGGGGGCTGCGGAGAGACTGGTTTTATACTGGCTGGGCACTGTTGTCCCACGGGAACACAAGCCTGTTTCCCAGGATGGAGAGAAGCACCTTAGGCTGCTTCCTGACAACAGATGGTCGCTGTGGGGGATCAAGAGCTGAGGGGCCCTGGTTAAACAGTTTTGAAGAACATTCCGTGTCCTGCAAGGTGACACTTGGAAAATCTCTCGACAAAGGTGCTTCCTGAGATCTGAGGAACTCCAAGAAACGCAGGGTGTGCTCTGCAGCCCCCTCCCGGTCCCAGATTAAAGGCTTGGCAGCCCCAAGGGTCAGGCCAGGACCAGCTCCCCAAGCCCCTCTCCTCCCTCCCCCTTCCCTCCCCAGACGTCCTGGTTGTCCCCTGCTAGCCATCCACCACCTGCCTGGATGGTCACTTGTGTACTCTGCTCATGTGCAACACCCCATCCAGCCATTTGTCACTCCTGGATGTACCTGTGTGCATGTGTGTGTCTGTGTGTGCATCTGTGTATGTATAAGTGTACCTGTGTCTGGGTGATTGTGTCCATCTGTTTCTGTGTGTTCTTATCTTACTAGGACTGCACACTCTAAAGACTAGATAGGGCTAGCCCGTGAGTCCTATTCCAGAGGCTGCCATGATGCTACCAATACCTATGATTTGCATCAGTCCTACTCTTCACAGTGCTGTCCCCTCCACCTGCTGCTTTCCCGACACCCTTTGCTCACTCTTTATATTTGAACCCCGGAGCTGGGTCTACCTTTAGGCAGACTCAAGAGGAATGGGACTAAAGCTGGGGACAGGTCAAGGCTGACAGAGTTGGGATTAAGGGCTCAGGTTTAAGAATCAGACCAGTCTGGGGCTGAACCTTGGAGCTGTGGGATCGATTCTCCTGGAAAAAAATCACTAACTTACCTGAGACTCAGTTTTCCTCCTCTTCACAATGGGCACAATAGCAGTAGTTGCTGTGGTTGGGGTAAGGCCTGGCCTGTGAGGTGCCCAGCTCAGAACCCACAATGCTTCACCCCAGTTAGTACTGATCACCACTGTTTCTACCGAGTTTGACTCTGTGGGTTCAGGGGGCTCCGTTCCCATCTCTATAACATTCTGCCCAACCCTCACCAAAGCCCTTCATCGCTCCCTGCCTCCCTCCCACACATCACTCACAGGGAGTGATTGACTGGATACCCCTGACACTATGGACTGAGGTGTGACAGGTTCAAAAGAAACCTTCAGTGCTGGAGAGATTGCCCAGTGGTTAGAGCACTGGCTGCTCTTACAGAAAACCTACAATTGTCTGTAACTCCAGTTCCAGAGGATACAATAGCTTCTTCTGGCTTCTGTGGGCACTGCATGCACATGATGCCCAGACATGCACACAGGCAAAACATCCATAGACATAATAAAGTCTTTTGTTTTGTTTTTGAGACAGGATTTCTCTGTGTAGCTTTGTGCCTTTCCAGGCTGGCCTCCAACTCACAAAGATCCACTTGCCTCTGCCTCCCGAGTGCTGGGATTAAAGGCGTGCGCCACCACCGCCTGGCAACATAAAGTCTTAAAAAAAGAAAAGAAGAAAAAGAAAAATGTGTCCCTGGCCCCAGGAGCTCTGGTCCAGCTGGGCATAGAGGATGTTCAGAGACAGACCCACAAATCATAGGGTAGTGGATGTGATAGCCTCACTGTGGCAGAGATCTTAGGAGATGTGGGGGTGGGCACGTGGAAAGGGACCCCAGCACTGAGACAGACTTCTGCGCTCACACCACTCTCTGACAGCTGCTTGGTGTGGCCTTGTCCCTCTTGCTGGCACTGTTACAAAGAGAAGAAACTGAGGCACATGGTCACCACCCCAGAAAGCTCCAGACTCAGACCCTGGGCCATCTGGTTCATGGTTGTGGCCTGAAGCAGAGCTTGTCAAGTTCTTACCCCACTCAGGAGCCTGCAGCATGCCCCACTGTGGGTGTTACCAACCCACTTTATAGATGGGAAAACAGAGGCTTGGGACTAGAAAAGGCATCTTGATCAGGCTGTGGCTCTCCATAGACAGCAGCAGATTGGATCACCCTGACTCCTCCAGAGCCTGGCCCTGAGGATCCTTCATCTCACACACCCCAGTTTCTACTATCCTGGGGAACAGCCCCAGTTCAAGACACAGTTAGCTGTTTGTCATCCTCATCCAGGAACATTCTATTAACAGCTCATTCCCAACCCTGCTTGTGGCCATAACCTACCCTTCTCTCCAGCCTATGTTGCTGCCCGGTGGGAAACCAAACAAGAGCACGTCAAATCCCTCACAGAAGCCAGAGGCTCACACAGAATGACAGCATCCTTCATGAGGGCCTTGGCACCCCCTCCCGTGATGTCCAGCCTTCATCTGCACTAAGGACTATCCTAGTGGGGCCTCAAACACCAACTCTGGGTACCACTCAGATGTCTCTCAGCTCCACACACCAGACCTGAGTAGAGCGATTCCCCTAAGCTCTTTAATAACCCGGTGGCTATAGTCAACCTGGAGATTCTGGTACGTGTATAGGTTGACAAAGCCCTTTTTGGTCGATGCCACCCACAGGAAATGAATCAAGGCTCTGCCTTCACTGGGCCTGAGAGGGAAGAATCAGCAGGTTCAAGTTCAGTGTCCTCGAACAGCCAGAGGAGGCCGGGTGGACAAGTGATGTGTCATCTGCAGAGTGGAACATCACGTGGGCCGTGGGGGAAGGACAAGAACCAGCCACATTCACAAACCTGCCACCCGTCGTCAGATGCAGATCGCGTGCAGAGTGAATCTGCCACGCACAAGGGGACCCAGAGCCGGGAACCCACAGAGACAGAGCCCTGGGGAGGCTGCTGGGAGAATGGAAGTGAGTGCTTATTGGGTATGGGGTTCCTTTAGGGGGTAGGGAAACACTTTGAGAGCAGAGAGAGCTGGTGACTGCACAGCACTGTATGTGCACACAAACACACACATAAACACACATAGATAGACACACATACAGATACACACACAAACACAAGACACACACATACATAGATATACACACAGACACACATACACATAGATACACACACAGACACAAACACACATAGATACACATACACACAAACATAAGACACACACACATAGATACACACACACACACACACACACACACACACACACACACACACATACACACGCACCGACAGTTTGTCTTGGGCCGTGGAGGAAACTTAGTTGGTAGTGTGCTCACTTAGCATGTTTAAAAACCAGGGTTCAGGGGCTGGAGAGATGGCTCAGAGGTTAAGAGCACCAACTGCTCTTCCAGAGGTCCTGAGTTCAATTCCCAGCACCCACATGGTGGTTCACAACCATCTGTAATGAGATCTGGCGCCCTCTTCTGTATACATAATAAATAAATAAATCTTCAAAAACAAAAACAAAAACAAAAAACACCAGGGTTCAATCCCCAGCCCTGAATAAACTGAATGTGGTGTACATGTCTGCAACCTTAGCACTCAGGAGGTGGAGACAGGAAGATGAGAAGTTTAAGGTCATCCTCAGCTATACAGGGAGTTCAAGTCCAGCCTGGGCTACATAGATCCTGTTTCAAAAAAAAATAAGAAGTAAAAATAAAAAATGTCTTATGTTATGTGAGGTTCAACTCAACTTAAACATTTTTAAACAATATGAATAAAAAGAAATGCATGTGCTGTGACAGGGCTCACAAAAAAGCAAAGGTCCACACAGATAAATGATGTGTGGAGGAAGACGGAGCATGGACTGTCCCCAACCCTCCAGCTCTGGGCTGTCTGGATCTTTTGAGGGTAAGTATCAGTACTGCTGTATTAGAGAGAACTGTGGAGTGACCCCCATCTAGGGAGCTGGCACCCCACCTGCAAAGTTGCCCTCACCCCAGGCCTCCCCTACACGCTCCACCCCTTCATTCCACAAGAGAGCTTTGCCCTTCTTTGGAATGTTCTAGAGACTTCATAGCTAGACCAATAAAAATGTCCTCCAGGTCTGGTTTGCGTGGTGGAGGAAGAAAGCCAACTTTCCTCAGAGCCCTACTTGCCCTTCCTCGGGAATTCAGACGTCAGAGATCTAAAAATAAGCACCTCCCTGGCCCACGGCGCTGGGGCTCAGTGTGAGGATGCACTGGGCCTCCACAGCAGGTCCTTCCCAGAGGGGTGCTCCAAAGACTTCAGCTGGAGCAGTGTTGCTCTTTGTCAACTGCACATACGATGCCCCTCTAGAACTTTCCATGCCTTCCTTTATGCTCTGGGTGACATGGACATCCTCTGCCTGAGCCTGTATGCGTTGGGCTCTCAGTTAGATCTGAGGAGTTCTAGGCTGGACCCCAAGACACCGCCCTGTCTTCACTTGGCTGAGTTCCAGACATGGGTGGACCCTCCCCCTGAATCTAAGCAAGTGAGACCCACCCTAGAGCAAACCCTCTGCTTCTTTTGTCTTCTACAAAAGCAGCTAGTGAAAAAGTAAACAAATCTTGCTGATAAGAACAACAGGAGCGAAGAGTACAGCCAAGATACCCTGAAAGCAAACACAGAAGGTGGGCTCCAGGGAGAGAGGAGAGGCTGAGATGACGCGTGTCTGGTGAGGGCCTCTGTGACGGTCATTGCCCTCAGTGCCAGCTGTCATGGGCCCCAGGTACCTTCATAGGTTTCACACACACACGCACACACAGACACACAGACACACAGACACAGACATACATACACAGACACACAGACACACAGACACATAATACATACCCCAAACATACATATGCATATTTGCATATATATGTATACACATGTATGTAAGCACACACCCATAATATTTACACATACATCCCTGTATATACATACTCTCAAACGTATATACACATATGCAAACATGCACAGACATATGCATGAGTCTGTGTGTGTGTGTGTGTGTGTGTGTGTGTTGGCATGCACAGAGCAAAGGTCTGGTCTTTTTAGTCGTTATTTTTATGTGTATGGGTATTTCACCTACATGTATGTCTGTGAACCACAGTGTATGCTTGGTACCTGCAGAGGCCAGAAGAGGGTGTCGGATCCCCTGGACCTGGAGTCATTCAGTTATGAGCCACCATAAAGAGAGTGCTGGGACTTGAAGCCACATCCTCTGGAAGAGCAGCCAGCGCTCTTAACCTCTGAGCCACCTCTCCAGCCCCAACTCTGGTCTTTTCTTGAACCCACAAAGCACCTGCTGTTGTATTCCACACTGCAGACGTGGAAACTGAAGTTCAGACAGACGACAACCCTAGGCTTTCTTTTTTTTCTTTTTCGAGACGTGGTTCTCTGTGTAGCCCTGGCTGTCCTAGAACTCACTCTCTAGACCAGGATGGCTTCAAACTCAGAAATCTGCCTGCCTCTGCCTCCCGATTGCTGGGATTAAAGGTGTGTGCCACCACCACCCGGCATCCCTAGGTTTTCTTTAGGGCTTCACATGGGAAGACAGGGTTAGTGTTCCTGTCTCTCCCCTCCTGGGAGTCACTCAGGAAATGAACAGGCCTTGCTCTGGGGAAATCCAGTCCCCAGATACAAGCCACTCCACTGAAGGACGTGCTCAGAGGTGAGAAGAACCAGGGAAGGGATGTGGGCAGCCATGCCTGGCAGGGTTTAAAAACCATCTCACCTCCGTGGCCTGGGCTGTCCACCCTAGTGTGGCTGACTCCAGGCCATGCAGAGAGGAGAAATAAACCGTATCACCTCATTAACCCCCACAAGTCCACAGAGGTAGTGAGGACGATAAAATAGCCAAGCCCTCAGAGTGCCCCCTTCCCAACTGTGAGCAAGTAGGCACTCCATTCCGGTACTGTAACCAAACACCTGCGCAAGTCAACTGGGAGGAGGAAGGCTTCTTTTGGGCTCAGGGTTTCTGAGGTCTCACTCTGAATGCTGTCTTGTTGTTTGCTCTGAGAAGCAGACCATCGCAGAAAGGGTCAGGAAGTGGGGAGACAGTGGAGAAGAAAGGGCAGGGACAGATTATCCCTTCAAATTCATGACCACAGTGAGCTACTTCCTCCACCAGACCCCAACCCCTCAAGTTCTCAGGCCATCCTGGTGTCCTGATTGTCTATCTAGGTATAAGCCCATTAGGGGGATAACCCATCCAGTCCCCAGAGTGCTGACCTGTCAATCACCTCCCACAGGCCCCTTCTCTCAACATTACTATGTTAGGGACCAGACCTTCAACACACAAGTCTTTAGAGAACATTCCAGACCAGACTATAATGAATTATCCGTCATAGATATACTGGAGTTAGCATTTAACTGTGACTCGCTCTGTTCTCAATAAAAATGGCTTCCCTTAAGGCTAAGTCTGCTCCAGATACCTGAAGATGGGGTCCCCAGCCCTGACCAGCCCACAGCCATCACGGGTTCAGCACCAAGCTGCGTGAGGCAAGCGAGGCTTTGGGAGCACCTTGCCTCTAAGCACATGTGGGCCACATCTCTCCTGGTTAACCTCAGGTTGAAGGATGGCCTGAGACCCAGAGAGGGACAGCGAGTGGCCCGAGGCTGCATAGCTCTTGAGAGGTCTGTGCATGAGGACTTCTAAGCTGAGCCTCTGAGTCACAGCCTGGCCTTCCCCAGGGTATGTTCTCTCCCCCCAGTTTTTTTCACTCTATCACCTATGCCTGTCTGAGCAGCAGGGAGGGGCCGATGTCTGCGGATAATGCAAAGCCCAGGGGTTGTGTCCAAGGGCAGCACAAGGTAGACACAAAGAGCTTGGATCTGGGAATAGCAGAAAAGCCCTTTTCCTTGGAGCTCGTCCCCTCCTTCTGGACTTCCTCCCACCCTGACCCCCCTCTAGATGGCCTCTGGCTTCTGAGCTTCAGCTCATCTGAGCCTTCCAGGAATGCTCCGTTTCTTCCTAATTCTTAATCCTTCCTCAGGCTCCCTTCAGGATAGCCACCTCTTCCAGGAAGCCTTTGGTGGTTACATGTCTCATATGAACTTCATCTCCAACTACTTTGCTCCCTGACTCCCTTCCTGTGACTTCCTGTCTCTTGCTAAGAACATCCAGCTAGCCTAGAGTATTGATCTTCAGCCCAGATCAGCCTCAGTACAGATTAATACCCCAGCTCTAGGCTTCTTGAGCTGGCAAATTCATATTTGCCCTTCCAAGCCCCAGGCTAAATGTCTCCAACCCTAGAACCCTCCTGTTGCTCCTGGGCAGGGCTGAACAAGCTCACTCTTCTGTTCCCATTGTACTTGTTTGCAAGTCATACACAAGAATGTTCCAGGAGCTGACTTGACAGCCAGCCGGAACCTGGCGGGGAGTCCATCAGCCCCAGCCCCAAGAACCTGCCTTCCTCACAGGAGCCACGCATAGGCACTTTACCATTCTTTGACTTGAAGCCTGTGAGACACACCAGGCGTTCTGAGTCCTGAGCGCTTTCTGCACATCGAGCCACACATCTGCTCAGGTGTGTGAAGTGCGCTGTCCCCTTGATCTGTGCTCCTTTGGAGGGTGCCCCCTTTGCACCCACCCCAGCCCTTTCCTCATTATCTGTCTCCTCAGTGCTCCAAAGCTAACACACCCCAGGGCTTCCTTCCCCTCATTCATGCTCTGCTGACCACACTGCTGTGTAGACGCCCCAGGCAGGCAGCAGGCAGACAAGTCCCCCACCCAGGACAGTGCCTGCCAAACAGGGGCCATCAAAACACCAACACTAGAGCTGGGGAGATGCCTCCGTGGATAATGCACCTGACAGGCAAGCATGGGGCTGGAGTTGCAATGTCCAGAATGCATGTAAGAGCTGGCAGGAGTGGCAGACACTTGTAGCCCAAGGGCTTGGGAGGCAGGCCGGATGTCAGGCCAAGCTGGCCCGCTAGACTAGCCCACCTAGCGAACTCTGGCTTCAGTGAGAGACCTTGCCTTGGGAAACAAAATGGAGTAATCGCGGCAAACAACTGATGCCAATTGCCAGCCTCCACAGGCACTTGCACACACACATATATGCACACACATACATTGCACACACCTGTAAACACACATACATATATCACACACACACACACACACACACACACACACACACACACACACATCTCTACATATTTACTGAGAGGAACGCATCACTCTGTCTTTTGCAGAGGAGATTGTTGGTGTCCAGAGAGGTCAAACAACTTGCCTGAAGTCACACAGCCAAAGACCAACCCTCACTTAGACTCAGCCTCAGGGCCCCACTGTGCCTGCTTCTTTCTTCTCAGAAACCTTTCTTCTCAGAACCTTCCTAGGTATCGCTGTTATTTGTCCCCAGGCTGTCTGCTTCACCCTCAAAGTGAGCGGGTCTCTTCATCTTGTACCTGCAGGTTGCCAT
>CABHPH010144849.1:0-20130 GCA_902168325.1 Peromyscus nudipes
TGACTAGTCTGCAGTGGGAGAATCAGAGGTTCCAGTGGGGAACTGAAAAATTACCATGGAAAGCTCTCCCCCAACAAACCTCCAAAGCACGCATCTGGCCTGAGCAACCACAGGACGCCTGGACTGGCGCAGCATGGCCAGGAATGGATGAAGACAAGGCTAAGGGACGGTTGGTCACTGCCTTCTTTCCACACCTTCTGATTTCACTCGGTCCACCGTGTGGTCTATGGGAAGGGGCTTCAGTTTGGAAGTCATGGCCCTAATTGACTTGGGGGTCATTTATTCACTGTGTCACTTACAGTTTTGTGTTTTCTTGTCAGTAAAAATAAAGCTCGAGACATCTATGTCTCAACACAGTAAATGCTGGAAGTAAGGAGGGCTCTGAGGCAGATAGAGACTAAGAATACAAAAATTATAGTCATTATTTCACGGTTTTGTTTTTTTTCCCCAGTGTTCTCTAAGTCTGGGCTTTTGCACGGAAACACCACCCTTTTCTAGTTCTGCCTCAGCTTCTGGAAGCAAATCGTCTGGGAGGTGAGCCTCAAAAGACTGCCTAAGATCTATGCTCAGAGATTCTGAAGAACCAGGCCTCAGCTGCAACAACACCCCGGTGATTCTGATAGGCAGCCAAAGGTCAAGGACTGCCACAGGCTGGAGACCTCACAGCCCCAAGACTGACACCAAACACCAAATTCCCTCTCTTCCCCGCGAGCACCAGGAGCTCTTTCTAATGGAGAGTCTGCCCTTTCGTTCTGCAAGGAGTCTAAGAGGAAATATTCCCCGAAGCTGTTCACTGATTTAAGCTGACGGGAGGACCTGAGAGGATTTCTCTGGAGCAGATTTGGAGAGGAGAAAATACAATAAGCCATCAGGAGGGGAGACGTGGTACCCAGAAGGGAGCCTGGGAACGTCAAATACATCCTGAATCGTCCCGTTTCCCATCATCTCTTTGTCTCTCCAAGGCTACTGGCAAACATGGAGGTCAAGTTCATCCTTCCCCAGGCAGAGCTATGTCGTCAGCCAGCATCCCTTGATATTTTCCCTCTTGCCTTTTTCTGAACTGTAATAACTATTCCTTTTCTTTCTTTTTCATATGTATGTGGTGTACACGCATGTGTATATGCATGGTCACATGTGTGTATGCACATACGTGTATATCTGGGTGGAGGCTTGCGGTTGACATCAGGTGCCTCTGGCTGAGCCCAGACCTCTCTGAATCTACTGGTCTCACTAGCCAGTTTGCCTCAGGGATCCTGTGTGTGCCTCCTGAGGGATGAGATAGTAGACAGGTTGCCACAGCCACCTAGCTTTTATGTGGTTCTGAGAATTCAAACTCCCATCCACATGCTTCTCAGCCCCAATTACACTTTTTTCTTTTCTTTTCTTTCTTTTTTTTTTTTTTGGTTCTTCAAGACAGGGTTTCTCTGTGTAATTTTAGTGCCTGTCCTGGATCTCACTCTGTAGACCAGGCTGGCCTTGAACTCACAGAGATCCACCTGGCTCTGCTTCCCGAGTGCTGGGATTAAAGGTGTGCGCCACCGCTGCCCAGCCAATTACACTTTTTTCTTACAACCATACTTTGCCGGTGCTTTTATCAAAAGATCTTTAAAAATTTTTTTGAAAATGGATAAGGAATAAATGAGTGAGCAAAACACTTCACGTTCTTGAGGCTTTGCCCTGGCTTATTTCATTAAATAACAAATTAAAAAAATGATCCCACTCATTACCAGAAACTCAGACATAGTAGTGGTACTATTACCACAAGAGGGACTATTACCATGCTACAAATAACGGTAAAGATGCTGATGGTGCTGGTGCTGATGCTGATGGTGTTGATAAGGGAAAGTAACCATGTTTGAACACTTGATCATGGACATTGCTCTGAGCAGTTTCCATCGATTAATTACATCTTCAAATTACATCTATAAACTATATACCCCCCTCCCCCGCTCTATCATGAGGAAAGAGAGGCACTAAATGACTCCTAATTTTTTTATGGTGAAAAAGGTGTATATTTAGAATTAGCCAGCTGGATGATCCCAATTGGCAACATCCAGAGCATCATAATCAGGAGCCAGCCAAACATATACTTTCTCCTCTCTATCAGGTCTTATGAGGGTGTTGACTTCGGCCACATCAATGTCACAGAGTTTCTTCAAGTTTCTTCACAGCCTGTTTGATCTGGTGCTTTCTGGCCTTGACATCCATCTGAGCACAAATGTACTGTGGGATGGTCTGTATGTCAAATTGCTCTGATTGGTCAATAAATAAAACACTGATTGGCCAGTGGCCAGGCAGGAAGTAGGCAGGACAAGGAGAGAGGAGAATTCTGGGAAGTGGAAGGCTGAGTGAGGGAGACACTGCCAGCCACCGCCATGACAAGCAGCATGTGAAGATGCCAGTAAGCCACGAGCCACGTGGCAAGGTATAGATTTATAGAAATGGATTAATTTAAGATGTAAGAACTAGATAGCTAGAAGCCTGAGCCATTAGGCCAAACAGTTTAAACAATATAAGTCTCTGGGTTTACTTGGTTGGGTCTGAGTGGCTGTGGGACTGGCGAGTGACAGATTTGTCCTGACTGTGGGCCAGACAGGAAAACTCTAGCTACACAAATGTATTGTCTTCTATCTTTTTCATGGCTGACTCAGTGGTCAGGGGGAATTTGATGATGGCATGGTGGTCAAGCTTGTTTCTCCTGGGTGTGCTCTTTTGAGGGCTATTGGGCTGCTTCCAGAGCTGCAGGGTCTTGGGCCGCCAGAAGGTGAGTGATGTGCAGATCTTCTTTTTGTGCCTGTGGACACCTTTCAGCACTGCCTTCTTGGCTTTCAAAGTCTTCGCTTTGGCTTCAGCTTCGGGAGGGGCAGGAGCTTCCTTCTCCACTTTCGGTGCCATCTTGGCAAAAGGTGGCTAAATTTCTAATAGCTAATGGCCATATAAGACACACAGACAAATGTGACCTACAAATAAGTGTTTTACTATAGCTGTATTTCAGGATCACAAAGAGTAACAATATTTTCTCTAAGCATGTGCCATGGGATACATGGAATGGGTGACTGACTCTAAAATTTTCCTCATTGGTTTACTTGAACTCTAAATTCCTCTGAAGATCTTAAACTTTCAACCAGCAAATGAAAGTGAGGAATAGCTAGGGTCCTAGGAAACAAAGGCACCAAGTCTGGCTGCTGGATGAGTGTGTCTACTGTTCCCATCTCTTGTCCGGATTTTCAACACTGGCACCAACTGCATGGTTTGTGAACAAAAGCCAAGGCAGGGCTTTGGTTTGGACTTCATATCCTAGGGCCAAGAACCATTGCTTCAGCCCTCTTGTTTCCCTGGCCTCCCTCCCACTTCCTAAACTAAAGCAGTGGCTTGGGCTCTGCTGGCCCCAACACTTGTGGCTCAGGATATACCTTGGCAATATCTTCTGCCGTGGTGGGGATCCTAGATCGGAGATGGGTCTCTCGTTTTCTTTCCCATCATCAGCCTTCAGTAGCTCCCCACTCCCACAGCTGGACATTGGCCTTGACTGCTCTTCTGAGTGGTCACTTACGAAATGAATGTGCCTGCTTCTTCAAGGCCAGCTTGCCTTCTTGCCATGTTCATGTTTTGTCCTCTCATGAGGGCTAGAGCCCTGATCCCAAATTGTAACCCCAAGTATTACTACCTGTTGATAGTCTTCTATGAGACTCATCCACGTCCCCTTTAATCTTGGATATAGCATTTCCTCCAGATTCCCCCAGCAGGTGACCATTCCTTATTAAGGAACTTACTCTTCATCTTGGATTCTATCTATCATTCATTGTTCTGCAAGTTCGGTTCCCAAGTATTCAGACTTGCATGATTGGATAGAACCTCCTCTGCATAAGTTTGTTCTTGTTACTCCCCTGTGAGCTTGTGGTTAATGGTAAAGGGTAGTTGGGCCCCAGATCTTCGTCTTCGCCAACTTGCCTGACCATGTTGCAAGCAAACTGCTAGTAAGCCCTAGCTGGAGCTTATAGTATAACATAGACAATCTTTCGTGACACCACCTTCCATCCACCCTCAGTTCCATCCACCCTCAGTTCCATCCACCCTGAGTTCACTACTTTGCAGATCTGGATCCCCATCTGAAATCTGAGTTCTCAGGAGATTCACAGGAATCGTCACAAGTAGAACTCACAAAAATTGTTTACCTGCCCACTAAACCCTGAAGCAAATATTTGCAAGGGAAATAAATAAAACCCATCCAAATTGGAAAACTACAGGAAACTTGGGTCTAATTTTTTTTTTAATAACAAACCATGCCAGACAAGCTAATTAGCATTTTGATGATGTTATGACATGATGAGTTAATGGAGCAGTTGGTGGTAATATCCCGGATCTTTCTTTTAATGAATCATTTGATAGCATCTCATGAAATTTTTACTCAAGGTTATCACTGTGTGGTTTGCTGCAATTTGCTCAATGTCTCTTAATAAACACACAGACAAACAGGTCTTCTACCCACGGGAGTGTACCATCAACAAGGAAAGTCAAGCAGAGAAGGGGTTCCCACAGGAAAGAGAAGAAAACCTCCTACCAGTGACCTGCCTGCTCTAAATTACCTAGTGCACAGGCTGAACCATCCCTCATCCTCACAAACGCTCATTAAATGCTAATCCTCGAGTGCTGATGTGTACGGATCTAGCTCAAGGGAGTAAAGCAGACATGGTCCACGCCCTGCTGGAGTTGACAATGCAAACAGCTGTAGCTGTAAACCTAGGAGAGAGGGGAGAGAGGAGATTGTGCCTCCCTTCCGTTCTCCGTCCCTCCCCCATAGCTTTCTGAATAAGCTTGACTTTTGTCTGCGAGGTCCCAAAATTATGACGTTTGCTGGGCTGGCTGTCCTCTCTGTACTCGGGAACACAGGCGTTAGCCTCTCAAGATTCTGAATATTCTTGCCCTTAAAATAAATTAGATTTGCCTCTGGGTTGTTTGTCAAATCCGAAGTCCCCCTAGATGTAACTAAGCCCCCTTTACAAATCTTTCATTTGGGATTCTTAGTTAATTTTTAACACATGTTCGAGTGTGCCCCATTCATCTTCCAAGATCAGATTTCAAAAGAAACTGTAGAGGAAAGTATCCCCTTCCAACAGAGCATTGCATCTTAATGTGATTTACATGTGCTTTTGTGTGTGTGTTTGAAAGTGCATGCGAGCACCTCGATCCTTAATTACATGTGATGTACAACTGTGCCCGTGCCAAGCAACGAAATTTTCCTGGACAGTCCTAAAGTTCTTGTCATTTCTTCTCTCAGACACAGGTGGAGAAGGTAAGAATGCTGTCTACATATCATATATGAGAAGAGCGTAAGCCCCACCTTGTCTCACAAAGATGGGATTCAAACCAGGAGACTGACTCAGAGCGAGGCTCAGAACCACAATGACGCCATGTTTCCCTAATAGAAATGTTCTTTTTAAAGTTTCTCTTTATAAAAGTCCTTCCAGGTGATGTTGACATTCCTTCCCCAAAAATAAAGGATAATGACTTTAAAAAAAAAAAAGTTGTAATTTCACTTACCCTGAAAAACAGACAGAGCAGTCTCTAGAACAGACACCACTGGTTCAGTCACCTCTGTGGGACACTGATATTGAGACGATGCGATAGTACAGCTGTCCCACCACTGTGCGGATGCTGTACACAGGAAGGTCAGCTGTTCCCAGCTTCTCCAGCTACACTCTGCCTTCACATCCATCTCCCAGGACCCAAGCTCATAACGGCGACTTTCACCTTGAGAACACAGCCCCTCCCCTCCCTCCCCCTCGTATCCTTCACACTCTGTAACAGCAATGGATTCCCAAACAACTCTCCGGCACAACACAATTTACTTTTCTGTGTTGGTGAAGATTTATGAGACTATGAGGTGTATACCAGCAAGCCATTCCAGCACACTTGAAAATGGCTTTGCAGAGGGCAGAAATCTGATAAGCAGGGGGTGATTCTCAGAGGGAGGCTGCCTCACACTCTGTTTTTCCAATGTTAAAATCATCCTAATTTGGGAACACAGTATTTCTTAACTTGCAGATGTCAGCTATTATGCTGAAATATATGATGCACTTGAATATTTTTCCAAGATCTCAGCACAGGATCTTACTCATGCTGGATGGGACACAGCAGGTCTAAAGTCATCAGCCATCCCTGAGGCACCTGAGAAGTCTTCTATGATTGTCAGGGTCACAACTCTAGAAGAGGAGGTAGAAACAAATCAGCCAGAATGTCTGTCACTGTGTTTCTCACTACAAGTCACCACAAACCTTGCCGCAAGTTGAGCAGACCACAACTGTCACATGACCCAATGAAGCCATGTATCTAAGTAGCATCTGATGACCCACAAAACAGCTGCACCTGAGACTTCTATCCAACCAGGGATTTCACGCCGGATAAATAATTATTAATCAACCTACCCGAACCCACCTTCAGAGACATTGAATGTTAGACACAGTAGAGAGCAGAAGTGTAAAGGCAAATATAGCCAGGAGGCAAGAGTCAAGAAGAGAGAGGAGATAATTGTCGTGCTAGAAACCCCATCCAATGACTGAAGGAACTGGATGCAGAGATTCACGGCCAGGCCCCGGGTGGAGCTCTGGGAGTCCAATTGGCGAGAAAGAGGAGGGTTTATATGAGCGAGAATTGTTGAGACCAAGGTTGGATAAAGCACAGGGACAAATAGGCAAATGAATGGAAATACATGAACTATGAACCAATGGCTGAGGGGCCCCCAACTGGATCAGGCCCTCTGAATAGGTGAGACAGTTGATTGGCTTGATCTGTTTGGGAGGCATCCAGGCAGTGGGACCTGGTCCTGTCCTCAGTACATGAGCTGGCTGTTTGGAACCTGGGACTTATACGGGGACATTTGACTCAGCCTGGGAGGAGGGGCCTGGACCTGCCTGGACTGAATATACCAGGTTGAACTCAATCCTCAGGGGAGTCTTTGCCCTGGAGGAGATGGGAATGGGGGGTGGGCTGGGAGGAAGGCGGGAGGGGGGAGGACAAGCGGGAGGGGGGAGGACAAGAGAATCCGTGGCTGATATGTAAAATTAAATTTAATAAATAAATAAATCTAAAAAAAAAAAAGAAGAGGGAGGAGAGCTGTATGGATTCACTAGAAGGAAGAAAACAGCAACAATCAACCCAAGGGCTTGTCAGGCAGAAATGAAGGCAGAAACAATAGAATGAGGGACTCTATGTGGCTGGTTTCTTGGCGACAAGGCCTGCACAAATTCATTGGCTGGAGAGGGTCCCCAAGGCAGCTTGCTGCTCCGCTGCTGTCATATACTGAAATCTTCCCACAGTTTAGATGAGGAGGTCCACATCTGTATTCAGCCCTGGGCCCAGGAAATGAAGCAGCTACTTCTGCTTCCTGCTGCCTTCTCAGGCCTGTCATCGGGTAGCTGGGACTGTCGTTATTCTTCCCAATAGAAAGTACCAGAAACTTCCATCGTCATGAAAGTCCTCATTTTAGAAAGGCATACAAGATTGTGAATATAAAAGTAGGTTTGAAGTGGATGGTCTCTGAATCCATGAATGGATCACAATAAACACTATAAACGGGAAATTTGCAAACACAACTGCCCAATACACTGCTGTAACAGCCTCACATTTTCAGGCCCCTTCCTTCTGTTGTCTGTTGCATAGCAATGATTCTACAATATGGCATTTTCTGTCTTTCTTTTAGCCATTCTATGAGCTTTTGTTATTATTGACAAAGAGTTCAATTCAATTCAAAGCACCAACACTGTACCATGCCTTCCTCTTCTTAGAAATTGGAGAGGCTGATGTAGTTTTTCCTTTAAGATCATAGGTCCCCTTGGGAGAAGGTTCAAAACTGTCTGTTTTATCTAGTTTGTGATTGGATAAGCCAACATACAAGGAAAGTCTCAGCACAGCATTCTGTGTATACTAAGAACCCAATGAAGCCTATACTAATTCAGCTCCTCTGATTCAGTGGTGTGAAAAATATATGCACGGCTAACATTTTAAATGCTGATTGAAAACAAGACACATACCAATTTTTCACCTTATATGTAAGACTGAGATGGGCAGTTAAAAACCTACTCATTGTCTCACTTAAATTTTTCTCTCCGAGCTGTTTCAAAAAGCACAATTCTCACTTCTAAAACGTGCAGGGTGGCTTTAAATTAAGTTAATTGCCAGAATCAGTAGAAATATTTCACCATCTCTTCCACTGTACGATGGCACACTGGGTTTAAAGCAGTTAATAGTTCTAGAAAATAAAGTATGAGTGGTTGAAAATATGAATCAGTGATATGACTCTAATATCATTTCAGGAAAAACCAGAAAGACTGAATTAATAACATGCTGTTATTTTATTATTGCATGAGACTTTATAGCTGACACCATACCAGGACAAATTCTCCCCTTTATTGGCCTTTATTAGACAATGTATGGCGGGACCTTCTCTGATGTCCCTAAGGGCTTTCACAGTGACCCAGGCAAAGTCACTTTCTTAACCCTCACCCAACTGCTCATCATTCCTTTGTCTCTCCAGGTTCATACAAAGTTCATGTGTAAAAATGCCTTCCTACACCCAAGGTCATCCAATCAACCAGCTGCCACTGAACACTTAAACTTAAAACACAACTTGTATTCAGTAATATGTGTATATATGTATATGTGTATATGTATGTATGTGTATATACTACTATACTATATATTAGGGTTTCAGGGTGCCATAAAATACAACTTACATTTGGTAAAATAGATATATTTTGGGGTTTGAGGGTAACATCAGGGTTGGAAATATATATATAATATATAATATATGTTATGGGGTTATTATATATATATTATGGGGTTTCTGGGTGTCATCAACTTTGTATCTTTCAATTTCTCCTCTTGAGCATTGAACAAAGTTGTTTTTTGTTTAGTGTTACTGAGGCCAAATTTGCTGATCTAAAGGCTGAAAGCCTGTGGAGGAAAAGACTTCAGTGGGTCATAAATGAAGAAAGAATTCCATTCCATACTTCTTAGCTAGCAAGAAAACTTGAGAGATTTTTTTTCTGGGGGTGGGGGAGATTCCCTGTATCAAAAAATTCATCCTTAATTGTCTCATATATTATTAAGCTAAAATTTACATTTGGACCTTCTTATGGTTGAATACAAAGTGTCCCCCACAGGCTTATCTGTTGAGTGTATAGTCCCCCAATATTTACTAGAAACCTTGGGAAGGGGGACCTGGCAGAGGTAGTAGGTCATGGAGGTTGTGACTTTCAAAGCGATACCTGGTCACCAGACCCTTTATCTCTTTGCTTCCCCTCTGTCATGAGATGAACAGCCTCCTCCTCCACAGGGTCTGGCCTCCTTAATAACCTGCCTCACCTTGGGCCCAGAATCCATGACTTTGAACTGAAATCTCTGAAACCAATGAGCCAAAATAAATCCTTCCTCCCGAGTCATCCTCTTAGGTATCTGGTCATATCACAGGTTAATTAGACTGCTACTGCTGTCACCTGAATCTACCATGCTTGTTTGTGACTAGAAGTGGGGAATGATAAAGGTGATCATCCTAATTACCCATTCTTTTACATGTCAACTTGACACAACCAGACTCATCTGAGAAGGGGGTCTCAACTGAGGGATTCCCCAGATCAACATTGCCTGTGGGCATGTCTGTATTGTCTTGATTGTTAAATGAAGAAGGAGGGCTCAGCAACCCACTGTGGGCAGCACCATTCCCTGGGCAAAGTGGTCCTGGGCTCTATGAGAAACCAAGCTAAGCATGATCTTGAAAGCAAGCCAGCAAGCACAGTCCCTCCATGGTTTCTGCTTCTGGTTCCTGCCCTGACTTCCCTCAGTGATGGACAGTGACCTGTATGATGAAATAAACCCTGTTCCCCTCTAAGTTGCTTTTGGTCATGATATTTGTCACAGCAAGAGAAGGACACTAGAACAAACACTCAGCAAGCACCTAGTGTGTACTGTGCATAGCATTAGACATTGGGGATCGGACATAGAACAGGCATTATCCTCCTGGAAATTATACTCCATGTCCTTTTCCTGATCGACTATAGAACTTCCAGGGCATTGGTGCTTCAAAGAGCTTCTGGTGCTCTTTTAACTAGGACTCCTTGGACTTAACATTAGAGGGAGTCTTCTTCCTTTTAAGTTTATAAGCCATTTGTATTCAAAGCATCTCCCTCATAGTATACAGCAATGATCGCAGTGAGGCATAATGATACTTTAAGTATTTAATAAAGTTTTATTCATGGAAGGTAATGAAATCAGGCATATCTCATTCTGCTGTAATAAAATCTCAGGCACTGGAGAAGAGATGCAGAAATTATTGCTATGTTCAGCCCCATCAACACAGATTCTTTCTTTGCTTCTCCTTTGTATTCTTGCTTGATAGCTCTAAGGGCAATATTCATTCTTATTCCCAAGGGGTGAGACAGCCGCAGCATAACATGTCGAGGCCACAAGAGACCCCGTGAATCACAAGTCCAAGAACTTCAAATTGCACGTGAGAAAATAGCCTTTGCTCCTGGGGGGTTCTACTCCGAAGATGTTGAAGCTGCCCAATGGCAGAACCCATCTCTTAGCCTTCAAGGGGGTCCAGTGGGGTTGTGAAACCCGTTTGACTTCTTCAAGTTTACACCAGGAACTAACAGCTGATCAGAGAGTAAGACTGTTCTCTTAACTGAAGCCGTGCATCTTTCTAAGATGCATGAAGGTGTGTGGGAGAAGACAGAGGCTCTTCTACAGACAAGGGAAAACTTTGAAAATGTCTTTTAGGTTAAATTCATATCCTGAACCTTTTGCGATCCCATAACTGGTCCTCAGCTGACTAAAAAAAAAAAAAACCAGCACTGGCTTCTCTGATAGGAGTTGTGTCAGAACATCAGGATGCTTGGAGTATGTTTTATGTGCTAGGGAGTTACCATATACTATTTCCGTATTGCTATTGAACTACATTCCATAGCAACAAAGTCTAATGGGTGTCCTTTTCATCTTTTCTGATGAAAACCATTTAAAAAAGTTAGAAAGGGAATAAAAAAAAATTGGACCAAAAGAGGTATGACAGATCCAGGCCTCCTGGTAGCCTACAGAAATGGCAATAACCTGATAACCTGCTGAAGGGTTAGGTGATATGGTAGAGCTGTAAGATGTCACTTCACAGCCAGGTAAACTATGAGATGCAGTCCACTGAACTTCACCTTGTTTATAGACCTAAAGTAGACAATAGAAAGCCTGGGAATAGTTGATGATGGTGTTAATTCAGACAGCCTGTATCTCTGCAATTCTCTTGGCCTTTTTATTTCTTTCTTGTTGTTCACTTCCTGATCCCACAAGGCTTCCCTTGAGTCAGGTATTTTGTTCAAGACAGAAAAAAAAAAAAGAATAAGGAAAAGAGCTAACTAGTTTTTTGCATTTTTGTGAAATAGGTAAATTATCTGGCCCCTTTTTAGCTCTTTTTCTATATCATTAATCAGAACAGTGGCACATGACTACTCCTGGGTACCTGGGAAGGAGAAAATATAAATACAGTGGAAGATGGAAGGGGAAAAGTCAGAAAGCCATGGAGAACTGTTGGGTCAGCCAACTCACACCATCTGCAATGGGTTCCTAGAAGTGAAGAGAAAGTGACTGGAGGTATGAAAAAAGATTAGAAGTTGAAGAAGAATGGCTATAACTTCCTCCTTGCTGTGTTCCCAGAACAAAGGAGGGTGGTTAGTAAGTGATATGTCAGTGACTGGAGAGATGAATGAAGCCAGGAGCTGTAAAAGCACAATATGCATGCCCAAGAGGAACAGTGTCTGGGATGAGAGTAAACGGAATTGGGGACTGCCGGTACTAACAATCAGAGGCAGCAGGAAGAGGTCCTTTAACAAATTCCTTTGCAACATGTGGTGGTTTGAAAGACAATGGCCCCCAAAGGGAGTGGCACTATTAGGAGGTGTGGCTTTGTTGGAGTAGGTGGGGCCATGTTGGAGGAAGTGTGTCACTGTCAGGGGCAGGTTTTGAGGTTTCCCATGTTCAAGCTATGCCGAGTGTGACACTCAGTTCACTTCCCGTTGCCTGTGGATCAAGATGTCGAACTCTCAGCTACCTCTCCAGCACCATGTCCTTCCTCATGCTGCCATGATTCTCACCATGAAGATGATGGACTAAACCTCTGAAACAGTAAGCCAGGCCCAATTAATTATTTTCCTTGATAAGAGTTGCCGTGGTCATGGTGTCTCTTCACAGCAATAGAAACCCTAACTAAGACACAAAGTCACCAGTTTTCAGTGCCACTGAAGTCATCTCTTGCCTACAGCAATAGCAAAGTAAAAGATAAATGTTAACATCTGAAAACACATGTTCTGTCCCTGGGTCTCCTTCTTGGTGAGATTCGAATTGATTTTCTTAGGTGTACTGCACAACCACTTAATAGCTTCCAGAAAGCTTGAGGAAACATTACATGTACACCCTCCTCCCCTTGCCCTCCCCAGCCCACAAGCACCAAGAGCTTCTATGAGGAGTCTGAGTTCATTCTCAGTTCTTTTTTCTTTTGCCTAACTGTATAGAAATTTGCTTAATTGGGTCTTTGTCATGCAGAGAATGTGAACAGATGGAGGAAGCAAAATTATTAATTCCATTTTCCCACCTCATTGATTGAGACATCACAAAGATTAAAAAACTGGAGATTTTTTTGTGCATTAGGATATGATCATGTAAGCCACTTGTGGTTTTAGGAAGTCCTAACACAAAGCTATGTAACTGTCACTGGAATCTGCCTGACCCGCCTCTCCATGTGGCGACACAAAGACAAATGCATCTTTTGCTTTGCCCCAAACTTACATGTTCAACAACGCCCCCTCCCCTGCCTTGTAAATCTAGTGTCTCCCTCGAAGGCCCCACTCACTGCGTCAATAACCATGAATTGGGTATAGCTCTTTCACTCCAAAAGGCTCAGTACTGCCTCTGGTGCCTGCTACAAGGGAGAGACTGTCAACATTTACTAAGTCAACTTGTAGGAAGAAATTAATTGAAGTTTGCCTTACACTTTGATGTTTTCAATTAAATACTATTTAATTGCAAAATAGGTTGATTCCAAACGACTAGAATGATTTCACTGCAGGACTCATTTCACTTGGGGGGTAAGGGGCTTCTCATTTTGCTGATGCTGCCATTTGGTGGTGGTGTCGACCACAAACACGCTGTCTCGCTGACGGCCACTACAAGGACATACTCGAACGCTTTCTAGAGGGTGTACTAACCATAGTGCTGCTCTCTTCTGGCCCTTACATAGCCAACGCCCCTTAACCAGATTGTTCCTGTGATGCAGACACTTTGATGTGTCCAGGAGCTGGAGTAAGGTTGGTGGGTGCCGCCATGAAAGTCTCACCTTAGTCACGTGATGGGCAAAATACCTACAATCCCTCTGGGATGAGGCCTAAGTTCCTGTCTCATGCTCATCATTCTTTTATTGTCAGCTCCTGCTCACTGGGATACATACAGAGACCCTCTTGTGATGGCTGTAAAACCAGAGTAATATTGGATCACCCGTGAATCCTAATGTCCCTGGAATACACAAAATGAAAGGAGTTTGTCCAAATCTCAAAAAATGTTTGTTGATCTGCCTGTTTATAGTCTCATCTCTGAGAAAAAGGCAATCACATTTTATACTGCAACTTCAGCAGTCTAAAGTAAGAAAAATCATGGCAGAGGAGATGGTTTAAGTCAGTAAAGAGCTCGCTGTGTGACAACGGGGACCTGACGTCAAATCCCCAACATCCACTGAAAAGATGAGCATGTTGAAGCATGCCTGTAAACCTAGTGTTGGGGAGCAGATTCAGGAGGATCCCTGAGACTTGCTGGTCAGCTAGTCTATTCAAGTCAGAAAGTTCCAGGTTAGATGAGACACATCATCTCAAACAATAGGTGAGGGGTGATAGAGAAAGATACCCAGCACTGATCTCTGGCCTCTACACATTTGCATACATATTTGTGTGTACCAATACACACATGTGTATTCATACACACACACTCACACACAAATAAAAATAATAATAATGCTTCATCGAATCAAGCTCCCTGGATCACTTTTCTGACTAAAGCTAAGTAGGGAAGGACTAGGTCTCTAGAGGGCCTGGTGACGCTCAAGTTGGGTCCCTTTGGACAAGTCAGAGCATCTTTCCCTGTGGCCAAGTCTGCCTAGCTCAGGTAGAAATCATTCATATGTTTTGTTCCAAATTTGAAGTTTATTACAAGATGTTGAGAGACCAGATGTTGTTTGGCTGGAAAAAGTATTAAGAATCATCTACATCCAAGCAGAATGGGCTCATCGATGTGACCTCACTGTCCCTAGATGTTTCCCTGAAGAATCTCTTCCATTGAGAAGTTACTGTATGTCTGAGAAGGCACTTTGCTGAGAGTTAGAAACTACCTTCCTAGCGGTGAGCTCTGTAAGAGTTTCATCATTAGAACTTCGTTTTCCGGAATCAAAACTGCCCTCCCCCCTCACCCTTGAAGCCACTTCAATAAAAGGTCTTCCTAGTGGGCACTCAGAGGAAGTCATTTGTTTGATGTATATATTTAATTTCTTGTACATTTTTGCGCCTCATCTGCAAATCCCACTTTCTGTATTTATCTTGAGAGCCTCCCAGGGCTTGCTGATGGCCATTCCTTCTTTCCAAGAAAAAAGATACATGGGTCCAAAGGGGCTCATACAAAAACAAGGATAAAGAGTGGGTAAAAATCACTGTCAAGGCTAAGCATTGGAATCCTTGTCTTTACTCATATGCCTGAACATTATAGTCGAGCAAAATATTGGACTGATTTCTTTCCTAGTTGATGACTTCATTGCTGGATTGAATATAAAACATTTTTGCTTTGAAAAAAAAATGAATGCTTTAGTATGAATTTTTCCTAAATCATTTTTCAAGATTTCCTGTTACTTCATCTAAAGCTGCTTCCCATTAATAATCCCTCAGTACAAAGCACCAAGACACACAGACCCTGTAATTAGGGGGATTTCAATTACCTATGTGAGGAGGCAGGTAATTGACAATCTAATTAGTCTCGTTTCAATTACCATTTTTCTCTTCATTAGAGCAGTTAGTTGGAGAGTGGGGAGGGTTTGTAAAATATTCCAAGACCATGCATTTTGAAACTAGATTTACTAAAGATTGTGGCTGGACCATTCCAAGACAAGGGTGCATGAGCAATAGGGAGGCAGGGGCCAAGACAGCTGCTGTGTGCGACAACCAGACGAGCGTATTGGAAGCTCGTCAAGCAAAGCTGTGATTCAAAACCCTGAGGTGGAAGTTGGCAGGGCCTTCAGATGGGACTCATTCATTGTCCTGTGGAGACATTGCTTGAAATATGCATTGTTGAGTGAATTAATAATGGCTCTAATTTATTGAGTGCTTGCTATGGATTGAACACCAAGCAAGCATGTGACACACAGCATTCTGTCATTTTTATATTCCCATCCGTTCCCTGAGGATAATGATGTTATTATCATCTCTGTGTTATAGATGAAGAAGTTGAAGGGCACAGAGATTATGCCATTTTATCTGGGTATCGTGATTCTTCATCCATGTCTCGAACTGCCATGTACTTTTGTTGGCTAACAGAGGAGAACATGGCTTTGTATTTCAACAGACCTAGAAGTAAATGCCAACATCACCTACCAACCTACTGTCCTCGTCTGGGCAAGGCTGTGGGCTTTATGAACCACAAGCTTTTCACTTATACAGCAATAATAATATTCTTACTTATTGTTGAGATAATTAAGAAAGCTAAACTATAAATGTCAAGAGCTGGTCAGGGTATCTAGAACATAAAAGGCTCTAAACCAGTCAATGTTCTCACCCATTTAGGTAACTAAATAAATGAAGTTGCCTTTTCTTGCTACTGAATATTTGTGAGATATTGATACATACACATATAATGTGACTAGATAGATACATGTACATGCACAAAATACCCACACATATACATCATAGAGCACAGAGAGGAAAGTAAGAAAGAGAGATTGATGTAAGCCCAGCCGTAATATGAGACCTTCAAAGGAAGCAGAGAGTAATATAAGCCAAGAGAAACACTAATGCAAGACAATAGAGTTACAATGGACTCTCACAAATATAAGATATGCATATAAATTTTTTTTAAAGTTAAAGCCACATTTAAAACATTAAGATATAAATGCAAATTTATTTTAAAGAAAATATTTTTAGCACAAATCTAAATATCATTTCAATGTGTAATGAATACAAATTTTAATAACGAGCTATTCCATCTTCTGTTTTCTCTTGGATCAAGTCTATGAACTTCAGTATATCACTGACACACCTCCATATCTCACTTCTGACCCACTCAATTTCAAGTGTGCAAGTAATGTGGAAGCTGAAGGCTCTGTGTTGGGTGTTGAAGGTCTAGCTTGCTCAAGAATATTATTCCCCAGTCAGTCAGAACCCACAGGGGTTGTTCGTCTTTTCCAAAGATGAAGTGTGTCCCTCTCCCACGGGATGGAATTCTAACTCAAGCGTAGCAACAAAGGCTTGAGAAGAAGAACGAGCCTTTGAGATAAGTGCTGTGTCTTTCATTTTGTGTATGTGTGTGTGTTGGGGGGTGTGTGTGCTCAAGTGCACACACATGGGTGGGAATGGGGTACATGTGCTGAGTAGTGTACATGTGGAGGTCAGAGGACAACTTTTGAGAGTCAGTTCTCCCTTCAAGGATAAGTTCGGGTGGTCAGACATGGCAGCCAGTGCCTTAACCGACTCAGCCATCTGGCCAGCCTGTTACTCTGATTTTTCTCGCCAGGATCTGAGACTGAAGGATTTGACTAAGTTGACCAGTCAGTGAGCTCCCAAAGATCCACCATCTCCACTTCCCAGCACTCGAGCCCCAAGCATGTGCCATCACGCCTGGCTTTTCACGTGGTGATGGGAATTGAACTCAGATCCTCCTAGTTGTAAGGCAGGGACTTTGCCCTCTCTTTGGCTCATCTACTGCCTCTGCATTGCTTGGGCATGCTTGAATCTTCATAGTTTACCACACTGTGTAATTCCCTCCTTCCACAATTTCAGGGTCCATTGATTGCTGATGAACTGAAATACCATGTTTGAATGACAGGATTTTGGAGACATTACTTGACACCTCTGAGACTCTAGTGAGTATGTGTGTGTGTGTGTGTGTGAGAGAGAGAGAGAGAGAGACAGAGACAGAGAGAGAGAGAGACAGAGAGAGAGAGAGACAGAGAGACAGAGAGACAGATAGAGAGACAGAGAGACAGAAAGAGACAGAGAGAGACAGAGAGACAGAGAGAGAATCCCTGGCATGGGATGTGATTATGAAAACCAGAGAGAATTCGTATCAAGCACTACTGAAGAATGTTCTAATGGGGCAATAAATACTAAAGCCAGGCAAACTCCAAGCCACATGTTCTTTGCCCTAAATCATGCTAGCTGCTGTCTGGAAGATTGTACACACACACACACACACACACACACACACACACACACACACACACAAAGGCAAATGTGCAGCATCTGGCAGGGCCATCTTTCATTCAGCTGATGCTGTCTTTGATGCTACTACCCTGTTTTCTGAGAGTTGTTGGCTCTTAATGGTTCTGTGACCAGTCTGGCTTTGCGGCTTCTCTGGCGTGGACAAGGAAATACTGGTTTTTCGGGGAGACTGTCATTTTCATATGACTCTTGATGGATCTGCTTCTACCAACTCTATGAATGTTCGGTTTTCTTCCTTTCATGGACCTCTGGCTAAACCGGCTTTGTCTACATCTCGAGTGTGGGATTTTTTTTTTTTTTAAGATTAATTTTATTATCTTTATTTAGGTATGTGTGGGAGGAGGTATATGAACCTGAGTTTGGTGACCTTGGAGGCCAGAAGTGTCAGATGCCCTGGAGCTGGAGTTAAAGGAAGCTGTGGGCTTTCTGATGTGGGTGCTGGAAACCAAATGGGGGTCCTCTACAAGAACGGAGCCCAATCTTAATCACTGAGCCATTTCTCCAGCCCCACACCTTGAATTTCTTGATGTTGATTTTGCCTCTAGAAATGAGAACTTTCATTGGGCATGGGTCATCTCAGAACCAGGAGTTACCAGGGCAACAACGAGTGAGCAGCAAGCAGGTTTGTAACTTTAAAAGTTGGTGTCATGCACGCTGCGCCCGGCAAGCACGTGCTCCCTTTAACTACATGAGTCTTGTTGGGGTTGTCATAAAAACTCTGGCCCCGGGCTTGACACCCTTGGATTTCACTGGATATAAAGCTTTTCCTGTGGTATTTATTTGGTGTGCAAAGTTCACACATTACCATTCCTGAATGTTTAAGTCTTTGGGGGACTTCCACAAGGTGAGAAAGAAGCCACAGGCAAATTACAAATTTTACTTGTAATTCTGAAATATATCCTGTTTATCATACTTATTGAGGTCGCAGAAGCACGGGCTGAGATGTAAATAGAAGGAGAGAACATGCTTTTAATGGTATGTATGGGGGTGCTGTTAGAAGAGGTTAGATCTATAAAAATATCAAGGCACTTGAAGGTTGCAGGGGTATGGTTCAGAGACCCATAGGCGACGCAAAAATTTGCTGCTCAGGATGTAGGTGGAGTGATGCCGTGTTAGTTTCTCAGATAAACTTAGTCTCTTGCTACAGCAGGTTCTCAAAAGCTCTGATTTCTTTTCTCAGTAGACAATCCTTGTCAAGCCTTACAAAGAGCTCAACTGCTGCTTATCTAGTTGTTCTTTGAATAACAGCATGCATGACTTTTCCAATCAACCTGCCATCCCTAAGGGACAGCTGGCTCAGGTCGTATATTTTTGTGGCCATGAAAGCCTGGATCGTAATCTCAGGGTTTGACTAACTGGACACTTCTGATCTTGACCAAGAGATGTGCTGTGTCCACACAGAGGCCTGAAGTGGGTTAGCATGGAGGTGTGGTCCGGACTACAAAGGCTTCCCAGTCTTCAGGGGATCAGCATCCGCTGTCAGCTACAGGTTTAGACTCAAGCTCAGACCATTTACTGAGGTCCTGGGGTAGCTCTGTTTTCAAGTTCACTCCGGGGATTCCTACCTGGGGATGTGAAATTTCTAAGGTACTTTTTGGAGTATGCTGAGGATTGTTTCAGAATGTAGATGCACGACAGACTTTCTTTTAGTATCACTTAAAAAGGAAAAGAAGAAAAGAACGAGGCTGTCCCCACCAACAAAAAGACAACATTCCCTTAACCTTGCTCCTTCCAATACCCACGGTTTCTACGCTTTGCCAACTAGTAAATTTGCCCCTGACAAGCACAAAAGCTTCCTTTGAGGTTCAAAGGTTGAGTTTTAGCTGCCTCCGGGGATACAATGTTGCTCTCTGCGGCACTGGAATACTCCCGTTGGCATATTTGGAAAAGAGCTTGGTTTTCTAACGAATGAGTTGTGAAATGAGTTCCAAGGCTCCCTGGGAGACAGATGAGGTTTGCTCTGTCTTCCCCAACGTCAGCTGCATCTGTCTATCACACATAAAAGCAAAAGGAACACCTAAGCAAATCAATCCATCCCTCCAACTTCTGTAAAACATTAACTCCCCGAAGCAGGGGAAGGAAAGGGACTGGCGGGTGACTCACGTGGCTCTGTTTCCCTTCAAGCAAAGAAAAACTGCTCCGTTTTGCATCCTGATAAGACTATTTCAGGGAGTGGATCCTTGCTAGTATTTGTTACAACTGGGCCATTGACTAAGCTCAACTTTGGGTTCAGTGAAGGAGTCAACGTTTCAGAAGCACTCCAAGAACTCTAGTAATTCAAGATCAGGCGCTGAAAATATATTGTTTCCCAGGTACCGCGCTATACCATCCAATGTCCTACTGCCAAGGAATTCTATAGTCTCTGGTGGTTTTTGTTTTGTTCTGTTTTTCTCTGTATTCAATCATAATAAGTCTGTAGATCCATAGGTAGCGAGAGGTGGGGAAATAATAGAAACTGGAAATAATGCTGGCACACTAACAAAACAGAAAAAGAGCCTAGAGCTGATGTTCTCCTTACCGCCAAGCTCACATACTGCCCCCAACAGTTTATATAATAAGCCTGATTTCACTGGAAGGAGGGAAGGAAGGAAGGAAGGAAGGAAGGAAGGAAGGAAGGAAGGAAGGA
>CABHPH010144849.1:28198-49015 GCA_902168325.1 Peromyscus nudipes
GGCTGTGGGACTGGCAGGTGAGAGAGATTTGTCCTGACTGTGGGCCAGGCAGGAAAACTCTAGCTACATTTCTCTGTGTAGCTTTGCACCTTTCCTGGAACTCGCTTTGTAGATGAGCCTAGCCTCGAACTCACAGAGATCCGTCTGCCTCTGCCTCCCGAGTGCTGGGATTAAAGGCGTGCGCCACCACTGCCCAGCAAGGACCTGAGTTCTAATCCCCAGCATACAACACATGTAAAAAGCCAGATGTAACACATGCCTATAACCCTAGAACAAGGGATCTGGGGTCCTGGGTAACCAGTCCAGCCAAGTCAGCAGCCCCAGACTCGGTGAGAGACCCTATCTCAAAAACATAAGGTGGAGAGTGATTTAGGATGGTATTCTGCATCCATGGCTGGCCTTCTCACACATGCGCACTTATGTGCAGAAACGTTATCACACAATAAATGAATAAAGAAATCCAATGATGAGGAAACAGTGTTAGCTCATTCTACACACGGTGCCTACAAGGCTTTCCTGGTAGTGTGACCAAGACTCAGAGGCATGAGCTCCTGGCTCCACAAGAGAGGAGCTGAGCCGCTGTGACATGTTGCCTTTCTATCAACTATTGAGTGTTAATAAATCACCACTTTCTCAGATTTTGTACAGATCTGTTCCATTCACTTTGATAATATTACTGGAGACAATAAAAATGGGTTAACCCTTCTTTAGGGTACACTTGCCAAGCTTATAGGAGCCTGGTGGACTTGAATCAGGCTAGCAAGCCTTAATATGAAGCAATATAGAAGCTCTGCTAGTCTCACCGCCCATTCTTACTCTTTAGTGTCTCCAGCAATGAGCATCCTGCCTGGAAGTGAGAGGGTTGAACAATGCTCCATTGCAGCCATTCAGGTTTTCAGTAGTAGAATTTCAAGAGTGGATGCAAAGTCTACCCATCCTTGTGTTCAAATACTAACTCTGCCTTTTTCCCTTTCTTTTCCCATTCTCTATCATTATTACCATTATAACCTATTGAGTCCATTCAGTGTTGCCGGTGTGTATATGTGCTTAGAGGGGTTCGTCGCTGGGAAGGGGGCTCTCTTATCAGTCACTGACGGTCTGTAGCTCCTCCTCTAAGGGTGGGGACTTGTGAGATTTCCCCCATCCACGTTGACATGTCTACTGATGCTGACATTGTTCAGGTCTTTTGAAAGAGACCGCAGTGTTGAGACGTTAGTTCCTCTTATTTGATGTGCGAGCTTGGTACGTTATCTTGCTGGGCGTGAGTGACCGTGTCAACAGCAGAGCATCCTAGTACTTGTTTCCTGTTCCTAGAATGGGTAAAGTAAGATTAGACACTTAACCTGGCTAGTGAAGAACCTGGTATACAAATGGTGATAAAGAGTAGCCCCTGCTTCTTCATTTCCTTGCAACCTAGCCTGCTGTTTGAAAGACCAGAAAACAAAACAAAAACTCCCTGTAAAATAAACTGGGGATGATAATGGCTTTACCATGGAAACGTACACATCCATGGCTTATATTAACATGTTGTATTTAAGGCATTCAGAAATGTAGTTAGCTCGTGACTTCTCAAGGCACAATAGGTTGTTTACACTGCAAAACTGATCTCTGCAAACTGAAATCCTGGTCCCACGAATCTGCTTTCAGCTCATCTTCTAAATTCCATCCATCCTCGGATCTTTGGGCTGTGACAGTTTTATGGAGGTCGTGGTGGAGAGCCGTAGCTTGTCAGTTACACCTCATAGATATGAGGGCACACAGATAAAATCTATTAGGCCAGCAGGGCACCCATTAATGTTCAGTGGCAGTAATTAAATCCGGATGGAAAAATAACTACAAATATTTCCCCCAAAACATCTGAACCAGATGTTTTGGCAACTGGATCAGGGTGCAGACCTAAAAAACCCCACATGCTACAGGCCAGGGCCCTTGGGGTGAGGGGCCTTCTCTGTGAGCCTGGAGTAGCATACTGCCTCAGCCTGCTGGCAACAGGATAAATGGTCAAACGAATTCTCTCCTCGTGTCCCTAATGTGTGACTGTGGTCCACTGAACACATAGAACAACAACCAGAGCTGTGAATTCACTAAAAATCCCTCTAATAACAAGGCAAAATGATGAGCACATTTACCTTGGCAGGTGGGAGCCCTCAGCCAGTTCCCACCGGCACTTTAGCTTGGTCAAGCCTCATAGCTCAGCCTCCCAGGTAGCATATCCACGATACGATTTCCTAATTAATAGGCAGTAAAAATATTAATTATTGCCATTTTCATTTAGTGTTCAATTAACAAATGAAAACCTAAAACACATTTCACGGCTGGCGGAAGGTGACCTGGGGACCTCTACATCAACAGCATCTTTTTCTTAAATCGCCTTTGAGCTTGTTGCCTCTCTACCCTTCTCTGTTTTGCTTCTTTGAGACGCCTACTCTGACCTATTTCCCCTCTTGGGAGCTCATTTCAATATCTTGATAAAACGTTTTCCCAAATGGCAAAGCACCTTCTAGTCTTGGCATGAGTATCTACCATGAAGCTGCCATGCTATTCTGTCAGAAAATGAAATGGGGGAGGTCTCTGCTCTGTGGCGACTTAAATGAATAGCAGTGATGTCAGAGTTTCCATCTGATGCCAGTTTCCATCTTCAGGGCCAGCAGGGCAACCCTGGAGCAGCTGGACTTTGATTCAGAGCAGTGCACCTTGAATTTAAAGAAGGAAGGGGAGGAGGGACCCACCAGCCAAGAAGTCCATGCCACTCTGCACAAATGAGTGACATCAGATACCAGCTCGTTGGGTTGGTGGCTTTCCTCTGTCAAGTCAATTGCTACCCTGGTAAATAACTGATTAGAGTTCATTTATCGCCAGTGTTAAAGAGGTTAATGACACTATTATTTTCTCTGCTCCTGGGTTTTCCTGTAGGGCTGTGGGATTACATTCTGAGTCACCTCTTCCGACGGGAGCTATCGGAGAGAGGACCCCCTTGGATAATAAATAACCTTGAAAAAATAATGTGTCCTTCAGAGAGAGGAAATCAAGAAAAATTAAGTTAATTGCAGAGACTTTGGAGGAAATAGTGAGTGGAACACACCTTTAATCCCAGCACTCAGCAGGCAAAGGTAGATGGATCTCTGTGAGCTTGAGGCCAGCCTGGTCAACAAAGTGATTGCCAGGACAGCCAAGGTTACAGAGAGAGATTCTGTCTCAACAAAACAAAACAAACAAACAACAACAGCATGGTGGCATGATCACAATTCTAGATCCTACCTCAAAAAACAAAGGGGGTTGGGGTTTAGCTCAGTGGTCAAGCGTTCGCCTAGCAAGCACAAAGCCCTGGATTTGGTTCTTAGCTCTGGGGGAAAAAACAAAAAACAAAAAAAACACACCAAAAAACAAAAACAAAACAAACAGTGACATGGTAACAACTCTGTAGAACATGGTACCACACTAACCCCCATGCATCACTGAAGCTATAATTGCATCAGTTCTCACCATTTCAAGTTGAAATAGGGTAACCTTAAGAGTTACAGATAGTTTCTAACCAGCCTTCCAATTTCTTCTTGCTTCATTTGCCCATCAAGTGTTGCTTCGAAGCCGTGAGGCCCAGTTGTGAAAAGGCTCATTTACATACTCCTAATTCCTGTACCAGTATACCATATATTTGAACACTGAAAAATATCCTCAAGTCATAACTGGGCCCACATCTTTCTTTTCTCTCTTCAACTCGGTTTGTATATGGGTTTGTTGATCTGGCAATAGCTAATTGCATGTGTTTGTAAAAATCTATGGTATTGGGCTTGAGAGATGGCTCAGCAGTTAAGAACACTGATTGCTCATCCAGAGGACTCAGGCTTGATTCCCAGCACCCACATAGCATTCACAACCACATGTAACTCCAGTTCCAGGGAATGCACTGGCCTCTTCTGGCCTCCACAGGCACTGCCCACACATAGTCCTCAGATATATGTGCAGAAAAGACACCCATACACAAAAATGAATTTTAAAAAAAAGCCTATGGTATTATTATTATTATTATTATTATTATTTTGGTTTTTTGAGACAGGGTTTCTCTGTGTAGCTTTGCGCCTTTCCTGGAACTCACTTGGTAGCCCAGGCTGGCCTCGAACTCACAGAGATCTGTCTGCCTCTGCCTCCCGAGTGCTGGGATTAAAGGCGCGCCGCCGCCGCCGCCGCCGCCGCCACCACCACCACCACCCGGCCTAGCCTATGGTATTATTAACAGCTTGAATGTTACTTTTAAATAATCAGATAATACAATTAGATGGACCATTTCGAGAGCTCTCTGGCTCTTCATTTTGACAATTCCCATAAGGTCTGTTCTTGGGGTCAGTGAGACGGGTCAGCCTATAAAAGCACTAGTTATACCTACCTTATTGGTGACCTGAGATGGATCCTCAAAACCCAGGTTTTTAATAAATAAATAAATAAATAAATAAATAAATAAATAAATAAATAAATAGCAAGTGTGGTGGTACAAGTGTGTAATCCCAGCACTCCTAGGGAGAGAGGAGTTAGATACAGGAGAATCACCTTCAAGCTTGCAGGCCCACTAGCCTGGAGCACACAATACGGTAGCAGACTCAAGATGGACCCTTCCTCCTAGACAAGGTGGAAGGAAAGAACAGGGTTGCCCTCTTCCCAGAGAGAAAAGTTTGCTGTTAAATCAACTAAGCTCTAAAATTTTCATGTAGCCTTATGTCTTACTCCTACATAAAAATATGTTGAACTTTATCCATGATGATTGCGGGCCATTGCTGAGGTCAGATTCAACTTTCTAAGATGGCTCTTCTTTTCAGATTTATTTTCATTTTGTGTGTATGAGTGTTTTGCTTTCATGAACATTTGTGCGCTGCATGCATGTCTGGTACCTGCAGAAGCCGGAAGAGGGCGCTGGTTCTCCCGGGAACTGGACTTACAGATGATTGTGAGCCGCCATGTGGGTACTGGGAATGGAACCTGGGTCCTTTTCAACAGTAGCTAGTGCTCTTAACTGCTGAGCCATCTCTCTCTCCAGCCCCAGACAGCTTTTCTCTCATTTAAACACGGGCATCTGTTTTTCTTGCATCTCTTCAGTCCCCTTTACTCCACTTCCGAGTTTCTTCTCCACAGAAGAGCTGGAAATTTGATCGCCTCAGTAAATTCTCACTACGGTGAGAGTCGTAGAAAACAGAGTGTCCATGGCTGGGACGTAGAGAAGTCCTCTGGGTGTACCCACCAACTAAGTCGTTTGCCCTTTTGAGCCACACTAGGTGAGTACAGTTCAAGCATTCATACACTAAAATGGGCCTGGTGTGTCTCCTAAGGGTTCACGTGCTGACAGCTAAGTAAGTGCTCAATGTGGCGACATCTTTTTTTTTCTTCTTCCTTTTTTTTAAAAATTTTATTTTTATTTTATAATTTGATTTAATTTTATAAAATAATTTTTATCAGCCACGGATTCTCCTGTCCTCCTTTCTCCTGCCCCCCCCCCCCTCCCCCCCAACCCATCCCCCATTCCCATCTCCTCCAGGGCAAGGACTCCCCTGGGGATTCAGCTCAACTTGGTAGATTCTGTCCAAGCAGGTCCAGTCCCCTCCTCCCAGGCTGAGCAAAGTGTCCCTGCATAAGCCCCAGGTTCCAAATAGCCAGCTCATGCACTAAGGACAGGTCCCGGTGCCTGGGTGCCTCCCAAACAGTTCAAGCTAATCAACTGTCTCACTTATCCAGAGGGCCTGATCCAAACTTGTGGTGACATCTTAAGTGCACCTACTGGGAGATGTTTATGCCATTGAGTCAGAGTCTGGGGGGTGGGGAGGGGCAGGGTGGTTAAGACAGTTCTCACGGGACCTGGTTAATTCTCTAGGGATGGTCTTTATAAATGGACCTGATCTTTCCCAGCCTTCCTGCCTAGTGATGTGAGCTCTCTGTCCTGCCTGTTCCTACCATATCACAGTCAAATGCCAAATCAATAAGACTTTCCAATTCTGGACTTCAAGTCTTGAAAACTAAATATAACTACTTCCTCCAAAAGTAACCAGCCTCAAAGTTCTCTCTTTATAATGAAAAAAGAGAGAGAAATAGTACATATAGTTTATAAAAATATCAAGTTTTTTTCCCTCGTGGAACTCTTAGATACTCAGAATTATAAATATTAGTTCTATGAGTCCCAGCAGCCAGACACAGACATGCATACCTGTATGAAGTACTCCCGCCCCCCCCTCCCCGTGGGGGGGAGGGAGCTGGTAGAAAGCAACTTGAAACACTGATGTCTTTCTTATCCCCTGTGTGTGGACCACAGCTTCCATAGCATGTGGAAATTAGCATTCACTCACTATCATCCAGTACTCTAGACTCCTGAATTCTAATTACGACTTGAAGTGTGTATGCGCTTATCCCCACTGAACACAGGAGGATACTAAGACTTGGAAAAGCTAAGCTATTGTAGGGTCACACAGCTGTCAGTACAGAAATGACTTCAAAGCTTGTGCTTTTTGCGTGACACCTCCCTGCCTCACAGTGTCGTGCCCCTTGTGTTGACATTCCCGTCCCTGGGAAACAGCCAACATCTCCAGGCTAAACATTAGTCCAGACATCAAATGCTTTCGTCCATTTTGACATTGGTCATTAACTCTGAGCATGTAAAGGAATCTGTTTGGGTTATGAATCACTGTGTTTTGAAAAATCATCCCCGTGGCCTTGGTAAACTTCAGAGATGTAACAAGTAACTTAACTACTCCCATGGCCTGTCTGGTATGTTTTATCCTACTGGACCATCACATGAGTTTGCTGTTGGTTGCAAGCAGACATGAACAGGTCGGCTAATTTCAGATCTCTTGACTCTGAGGCATAACTGCTAAACAACCAAATGAAGAAATCTCAGAGAACTGTGATTGGAAAACAGGAAGTGGGCAAGGAAGGGGGGTGTGAGGATGGAGAAAGAACATAATCCCAGCTGCCACTGTACAGCTGTGTTACACTATCCATCAACTCAATGGTGGCCACCACGTCCCCTTCCCCCAGGCCAGTCCTGTCCCTCAGTGTTCAAAGCCATCATCAGAGGATTAGATTGTGAGGTCCAGGTCACTTGTCTTCTCTTTTGTCTGTCCTCTCGGAAACAGGGGGAAAAAGTTTATAATGTGTATTAAATTAAAGTACCAACTTGATCTCTCAACTGAGACTCACCCCAGCGAGACCCACCCACCTAAGAAAGGGGTTCTTGTATTCTTTTGTTGAGCACCAAAACAAAATAGAAGGTCCCCTACAAGTACTTTTGGTTCTATTAGCCATAAAAAGATCAGAGGTATTGGTTTATTTGACTGAGAACACAGAGAGAAGAATCGAGCTTTCTCTACTTCCTAAATGTGTAACCCTGGTTCTTGTTTGCTGGCTTTAAACATAATAGTACTTATTTTCTAATATTTTGGTCTTATTGATTGTATAAGATGTGATAACATAGGAAATAATGGTCTGTGGTTTGATTTAAGCCACCTCTGTTTACTGCTATTTGAAATCATGGAAAAAGTGTTGCTCTTGGTAAAATGAGCCTCCAAGAGGGAGATGTGACATTGTGGGGATGTCATCAAGAATCCTGCTGTCTGCCTGCTTCTTCTCTGGTGTGTCTACTTCGTGTGCCACCTAAAGATCAATACATTTCTATAGGAAATCTCCAAGGCTAAAATACGGTGGTAGCTGGAATACAGTGAACATTCAATGATTATTGAATCTAAACTTTTATCGTTTTACAGGATTACATCTGGAGGTACAATCTATTAGTCAATCACCCTACCTCACCACAGCTCTTGTTTGTAAGGACAACCCCTGAGTCCTCCTAAGTCCAAGGAGGGTTGTGTTTGCTGGGTTTCTTAATTAAACCACCAGTATCTGTCATATTCATTTCTCTTCCAACCTTACACCTCAAGATCCTCTCTAAATTACCTCTTTTGCCAAGGGAGCATCATCACTGCTCATCCGTCATGGCCAAAATCATCAGTCTGGGTGCAGCTATATCCAAGGGATTTGAGTAGCTTCATGGGAAAATTGGGCACAGAAAGGACCATACAACCTGTCTTTTGGGAAGCTTATGAATTAACTTGGAACCAAGATACAAAGTAGGATCATACACAACTTTCCTAACAGTAAACTCACTATGCAGCTGAATCCACTCCCAAGAAGGGAGCTTTGAACTCAGAAAGAGGATGCTCATTGGAGAATATGGGCAACAAAGAAGGAGGTCAGAGTTCATGGACCACATTCGCTCTCGGGAAGGGGACCAATGAAAGAAGATAATTTCAATAAGAGAGGAGAGTCTGTCTAGCCTAGTAACCTAGAGTAAGATAAGACATAGTTGCCAAGGAATGTTCCAGTACATTTTTCAATACTCAGAACTGTCAGTGAACAACAACAAAAATCCATGGGAATTTTTTTTTTTTGTCTCCTCCAACCAACCTCTAGAGTGAACTTCCCAACTTCTTCCTTCAGCCCCCTTAGACTTAATGTTGATGTGCTATGTGGTTCCAGAAAATTCCTGATAACCTCTCTCTTGAATTTACATACTGGTCCTAGCCATCCAACTATTTTTCAATCATATTGCTTATTTTCTATAAGCAATTTTCTAGTTTCATGATGATAGGTCTTAAATTGTTGTTGTTGTTTTAATTATTTCTTCCTCAAAATGGTTTCTGGATCCCTGGGGACCTCCTGCCCATAGTTCCTCTGGATTTTTCTAAGTTCTTGAGCACTCAAGTCCATACAGAGCTGGAGGGGAGTATTCCAAAGGGATAGTTTATATTCACAATACGGCAAGCAGCTCTGGGAGTTTCGTTAAGATGCCAAGAGGGTTCCTAACAAAAGCATTGTGTGTGCCTTTGTTTGAAATGTTATTTTTATGATGCCAGCTATGGTAATTGTGCTGTCTCTAGAGTGTTGGGAGTAGGTAGCTAATTTTCAGTGATTCAGACCAGTGTTGTTAGTCTCGGTGTTTATGGTCCTGATCACATCAGACGAGGGCTGCTTGTTTTCCTCGGGAGAATCATAAACACTCTTTCATCTCTTGGATTTTGTTTTTGTCGTTTGGAATGTCTAGTTATCTCGGGTCTTGTGGTCCTTAGCCTATCCTGTGCCCCAGTCATATTAGAAGTAGTTCTCTTTTGGGCTGAGGATTTCCGAGGGTAAGAATGTGGCTGGCTTCCTTCTGATTCCCCAGTTTCTCAGTTTTTACCCCAATATCTGGCTCCAGGATTTTTATTAATAAGACCGTTTAGCAATTCATCTTACAAGAACACTGAAGACAAAAGTCACGGTCACTTCCTCATGAAGTCTAAACTCAGAAATGGCCTTGCTGTTGCCTTTATCACGTTCTGTTTGCTAGAAAGCAGTCACTGAGGGCTGGCGGGACAGAGAGCTCAGTCTTTGTTCCTATTCTCAGAGTGTCTTTCCTGCTTTATTTTTAGTGTATCTTCCCGTCTGTGAGTGTAGATGTGCGCATGCTACCTCCCACATACGGCGGTCAGAGGACAACCTCGGGCGTCATCCTGGACTTCCACCTTATTTGGGACATGGTTGTCAACAGGCTCCCAGGGACACCTCTGTCTGCATCTCTCATCTCACAGTAGGAGGAGGACTAAGCCATCTGGCTCTATGTGAGGACTGACGAGCCAGTCCTTTCGCTTGGTCGGCAACTGTGGTCCTCATGGAGCCGTCTCTCCAGCCTCAGAGTGTCTTTTCTTAACTTGTATAACACCCCCCCCACTCTCTCTCTCTGGAGTTCTCAAGTGTCTGTTGCTAAGATTACCTCTTACATCATCCCAATCTAATTTATGTGCCTGTTCTTCTCAAAATATCCTGAGTTTTCTTTTATAACATTTATTATAATTTAATGAGTTCATTTAATGTATGAACTTCTCTAGACTGCAAGCTCTGTTAATGAAGGGTTCTGTCTGCTGTATTCCTTATTGTACAAAATGTCAAGTGCAGGGCCTGGTGTGCACTAGGTGCTCAATAAATATTTATCAATTAAATAAGTTTCCTTCCCTAATGTCGTATACCATTTGGCATGAGCTACAGACCCTGTTTGAAATCTCTTTGAGGACAGTTTAATATTTTATACGCTTTGATGATTCGTCTGCGTATTCCAGTCAAGTCTGCTCTAATCTATTCTTAACTATTTGGCAGTTCTCATGGTTGGAGAGCTCCTGAAGGTCCCCTGGCATCTGGGAGGATACAAAGGACAGAGCAAAGGAATTTTGACTGAGTCATTTGTGGTCTGTCTGTGCTGGTGGTCTTATCCCTTTAAGATTATGCTCCCAGCTCCAAGAGACCCGCCAAATGACTTACAGAAATCACATACTGAGCACCTTTAGGTTTGGGCAATGAATTCTAAAGTCACTGTGTTTCCTGTTCATCTCTGGATATCTCTTTCTTGGGTAGACCCTGTCTTTGTTGTCTTAGATTTTATGGTTGTTGTTTGTTTTTGTTTAAGTTTGGGGTTCAGTTGAGGCCGCGCCATCTCACTGGTTCTCTTCGACAGCTCTTGTTCTTTGATATTTCAGAGGTCACTAGCTTGGACTTAATAGTGGATACACAGCTTCCTTTGGCACAGCCCCAGAATCCCTGCCTTGTTCCACCCTTGTGACATGACACACACCTGTAGACAGCCTTGTCTGTTCAGGAATGGCCAAGCCATGCTATCCACTGCCCTGCGTCAAGGGGTGACTTGGTTTCCCTCGCAGTTTATCTTGGTTTATATGATGCTTTGGGTTTCACTGGCTCACATTAACACACAGCACTTCTACTGTAAAAGCTGAGGAGTAAGTGACCCATCACTCAGGGACACTGGGAAGGACACTGTGTTCCAGCAGTTGATAGGAGTCCCCAGAAAGTCTGGACCTCCTATATTTGTGACATTCTCTGAACACTTGTTACTGTCCAATACAGTTGATGTCACAAGGGCTCAATGCCTCATCATCCAGAGAGCGCCCGGGGATCATTCTCATTATATTTCTGTCCACAAAGGCCAACTCAGCAGACTTTAGAAAAAGCTACTGCTTTATTCTTATAATTTCTCATTGTTTTTACTAGAAAGAGCAAGATCATTATAGCTTGCTTCCAGAACAAGTCCTCCTTTTTCTTATAATTATATTCTACCACTGTAAAACTGGTGTTTCCATAAAACATATCCATATGCATATTCATTAAGTATTCCATTAATACAAAAGTACCTAACAGCAGAGTCTCTATTACTGAATGTGGTTACACTGCTCTATGCCCTGTGTTGATGAGGTTTCTTCCCTTCACTAATGTAACTGTGTCAAGATGTCAAACTGACTGAGTCACAGAGTGTCCGTGTCACTTCAAATAACTCGCTCAGCTTCTTGGATCTCAATGTCCCCATCAATGAAATGGACAGAAATAGTGCCAGCTGCCTCCCAGGATTATGGAACTGGATATAGGTACCAAAGAAGGGATTTTGTGAACTTGCATCGGCCTCTTGTGTCTAGGGGTAAAGACCAAATAAGCCCAAGGAAGTTCTTCATTCTGGGAAGTGTCCCCAAAATGTCTCAGCTATCTTCTCAGCTCATTTCCCAGAACTATTTCAGACCTGTCTTTAGCCAAGCTCCTCAGCCACCCTCAGGCATGACCTATTTCAGGCATCCATTAGCCAGCCTACCTAGTCCAGCTCTGTTCTTTCCCACACAACTGCCTAACTCACGCTCCCTTTTAATTCTCTGTTTCCATTCCCTATAGCATCCTCACCCAAGTCTGTTTTGCTTTCCACACCCCTCATCCCTTAGTCCGGGCTGCTTCTAAATTCCTGTTTCCAAAACCAAGTTTCTCTGCAAGGTGTTCTGACATTGCTATGGACTATAGCCTGTCTGGTGATACTCTATGGTCATACTTAGCACAAATCACGTGCTCCACACTTTAAAAAAGATACCCTTTGCAATGAACATGGAGTATAAGTTATTCTTGGCCATTTATGAGTGCTCAGCCTTGCTGTGATGTCAACCGCCTTATTTAGAAAGATTTACTCCCTTCAGCCTTCTCCTCCTGGCTGTGTGTTCTGTTACCATTGTTATTATCAACAATAATGACTGTTGTGTATGCATTACTTCTTGATTTATTGATATGCCACCTGTTTCCCTTGTTCTACCAAAGAACTTAATATGACTTCATGAGAAGATATAAAAATAATAATAATAATAATAATAATAATAATAATAATAATAATACAGCACCGTGAAACAGATTTAAAATAAGTGGAAGATAATCAGGGAAACGAAAGTCCGGGTCTAAAATGGGTTTCAGAAGAAAACTAAGGCATTGCTTCATAGCATCCAAACCCACACAGTTACCCTGAGTAGATACCCAACCTGGCTTTCAAATCTGCATATCTGTTTCAAAAGGAAAGCCCCCAAGCATGAGAACAATTCAGTGTTTTAAAAGAGAAACTCGAAGAAGTCATTCAGAAGAAACACACTCATCTGTGATAAGACTAGCCAGTAAAGTCTCCCATAGTGGTTGTGGAAGAACACACAGAGAAACCCAAGCCAGGGGAGGCTACCAGGGAGCTGACGGAGGCTTCATTAGACTGGTAAGCAGTGTGCTCCCAAGAACAATCGAGTGTAAACATCCTGGTGGGCTGCTTCTGAGTGACATGGTACAGACACACAGATCTCTGCGGCTTGGCTTGACCCAGGGGTAAATACAGAGATCTGAAAGAACAGATGGAGCTAGCTTCCAGGAAACATTCCCAGGAGAGTGCTTCTGTCCAGGGAGTTTTGATTGAAAGACGGCATTGGTCGTTACTAACTAGAAGCCAGCCTCTTGTCATTCTACATTACAGGATTCTCAAACCAACCCTGAGGATAGGGAGTATTACTCACATACCCTAAAGATGACGTTGGGCCTCTGAGAAACTCTCATCACCAGAAAGTATGGGACTAAGAGCCAGGCATCATGGCACACACTCAGGAGACAGAGGCCAGCCTAGTCTACATAGTGAGTTCTAGGCTGGCCAGGGCAAGAGAGAGAGAGAGAGAGAGAGAGAGAGAGAGAGAGAGAGAGAGAGACTTTGTCCCCCCATAAAAGAAAGAATTAATCTAATTAAATTAAAAGAAAAAAAGTAAGCTGATAGGGTTTTGAAACCCATCACTTCATCCCAATCTCATGATTAAAAAAAAAATTAAAAGGTGATTTTATATATTTTTGGACACCAGGTCTCATGTATCCCGAGCTAGCCCCAAACCCTGCTGATAGTCATGGTGGCCTTTAACTTTGATCCTCCTGCCTCAGCCTCCATCCCTCTGAGGTTGCCTCTGTCCCAGCACATCTGATTTGTTTGGTCCTGGGGGTGGAGTCTAGGGCTGCAAGCTTTCTAGCCAAGCACTGCACCAACTAAGCCGCAATTCTGAGTCCTGGGTAATTTTTTATTTTGAATCCTCAGGCGCTCAGAAAGACACAGAGGTGAGCTTTCCCAATGGATACCAGCTCTCCAGACAGGTAGACATCACTGTCTTCCCCTCTCTCACAGCGGCTTTCTTCTGGGTTATGTCTCTTTCAGATCTGAGAGATGGACACGGCCTGACAAGGTTGGAAGGCTGCTCTTTGCCCACTACCCCAGCAGAAGAGAATTCCCTGGCTGTGTTCTTTTATAAACCTCCAACTGCCTTGTGCACAATGGCACGGGCTGCATTATTTAAAGCCCACTCTGTGTGTGTGTGTGTGTGTGTGTGTGTGTGTGTGTGTGTATCTTTTCCTTGGTTTGTATGCAGGTTTAATGGAAGACCGACCCCATACTATTGCCCTGGAGGAGAAAGTGCTCAGCTGTTGGCTCATCTGCCAACTTCTGACATACACAAATGCCCAGTTGCCCTACTCCAACACTGAAGTGTGCTTGGAAGCACAAAATACAGGAAAGGATTGGTCAATATGGTTTTTCTTCTGTTTGGCTCAGCATAGCTGTGTTGGAAGGGGATCTATTTCAGGGGTACCATTTTCTAGGCAAGTCAACCCTTCCACATAAATCAGTGGTCCTCACCCTCCCTAAAGCTGACCCCTTTAACACAGTTCCTCACGCTGTGGTGATCCCAACCACAAAATTATTTTTGCTGCTACACACACACACACACACACACACACACACACACACACACACACACGTACACACACACATACACACATGTCACACACCACACAAAAACTCATACACGCACACATACACACATAGTCTACTTATCAAGGTTTCATTCACTGATCTGTCTCAATAAATATCTGAAATCTTTTCCTTTCTTCAGCCAAATTGACAAGTCTGCACTCAGTTGAACATGTAAAAGAATGTTTTAAAGCTTTCCAGTGACTTGCTTTTGATCTTCAATGATTTTCATTTAATCCCTCTTTCCTCTCCAGGCAGGCAATAAAAGCTCAGACTTTGTACCAGGGGATGACACGTGGTGATGGTCAGGCAGAGTGGGGCCTGTGTCTCCTGAACCAAAGATAGAAAACAATTACATGGATCATTTGCATGAAAGCCTTTTTTTTTTTTTTTTGGTACGTGTGCTGTTTCCTGAAAATATCGTTTTTGGTCATAAATACTTGCAATGAGGAAGGTTTTGATTATCATTGATTTTTATTCATTATTTAGAAGTGTATACTGAGGCCAGACAGTTCAATTAACTCACATACACACCCCGCACTCCCCAACACATACACCACCACCACCACCCACCCCCAGCCTCACATGTCCTGCCCTGGGCTCTTCCCATCACTCTGAGAAATCCTCAGTACATAGCGTGTCTCCAGCGCTGGGAAGGATTCCTTCTTGTTTTCCTTCCTTCCTTTATTTGTTTAGTATTGTTTTGTTTTCTTCTTTAAACTTTCCACTACACCAGTACAGGGAGACAAAGTTTTGACTCCAGCTTCACTCAAATCACAATGATATGTATTTTTGCAGCTATCCGAAAAGAATAAATTTTCTGTTCGGTTTAAAAGTCAGGCTTGTTCTTCAAACTCCCACAGAGTGGCCACTGCCCTTCTCACTTCGCCTGGTCCAATAAAAAGATCTTTAAAGCCAGGCAGTGGTGGCCCATGCCCTTAATCCTAGCACTCAGGAGGCAGAGGCAGGTGAATCTCTGAGTTCGAGGCCAGCCTGGGCTACAGAGAGAATTCCAGGACAGCCAGGGCTACACAGAGAAACCCTATCTCAGAAAAACAACAACAACAAATCCTTAAACCAGGAGGAACATTTTTAATACTTCCCTCCCAAGAAAAAGTACCCCCTTTCCCCTCTCCCCAACTTTTCTCCTAGCAAACCCCTTCCGCTCTTCTCTTCCCCCCTTCTCTTCTCCAACCCCCTCCCCGTCTCTCTCTCTCTCTCTCTCTCTCTCTCTCTCACACACACACACACACACACACACACACACACACACACTCACTCACTCACTCAGGGCCACAAAATCAATGGAAAGCAATACAATAAAAGAGACAGAGGACCTCTGACATGCCCAGTAAATATCTGATTTCATCACCAATTTCCCACCGCTGAACTCTGGTTGATCCTGGTCTAATATCTTTCGGTTCCCATTGCCTGGTGTCCAAGCTCCAACTGGACACTGGATATGGAGCATGAGTCTGTCCATTAAGGACACGGTGACTGTAATCAAATCCTAAGACAATATTATCTCAGAGTGCGTGGAGGATATCACTTTCTTGCTCTTCTTAAGTATTCATAGCTAAATGATTTATGGGCACACAATGGATATAATGTCCTGTAATATATAACTGAACTAATATTTAATGTGTTTCTTTTTTACTTTGTTTGAATAAAATCCCCCCAAAATACTTTTAGCAAATGATCGTTAATTATGGGTACTGTCAAATGCCTTTGGGTTCTAATAAGCGGCCCTCAAAATTTACAGTCCCCAGCTTTCTGCCTGTGCCCATAAATCCAAAGTGGGTGATGTTCCTCAATAAAACAGCCCCATCACAGAACAGAGACTTCACATGGGTTCCTTCTGGATGTACCACAGTTTTCCTCCAGTATCTACAACCTGGGACAAAAATAGCGTTTTGTGAATGTGACCCCAAAGAACCTCTGAGATTAGCTGATGCAATTTGTTTACTAAGACCCTATAACCTACAAAAGCTAAACTTCACCTCAGGTTTGTGGATATATCAACTGCATACTTTGGACATACAGACTACCCGGGGCAGAGAGGAAACCACAGTGGCTTCTTGGGGACTATGTATCACCTAACGTCTTCTCCCGAAATTTAAAAATATTGAGGAAAAAAATGTTTAAATAGAGTTGTGACCTCACAGTCATCTACTCCATCTTCAATGTCACTTGCAAATCCATTATGCACTTGGGGTGCCAGAGGGCTCTGCAAATTACCAAGCTGTTTGACATTTCTGCTTTCTGAAGTGGCTTTGGTCATTTATTTGAACAGAAATGTTATTCCTTTAGCTTACAAGGTATTCAATAGTCAGGTCTGAAGAGAAAATGATTAGCCCGATTTCTAAAGAAAAGGCAGCTTGTTCTCTGTGTGAGCCTGTCAGGGAAAACTTAGCATGTAATAAGGGTGAATCTTCAACTTTTAAACTCTGTAAGAGTATCCAGGCAAGAGAGAATTGGAAAGGAGGGAGAGAGAGAGAAACAGAAAGAGTCATTGCTTTCCCCTGAGGTAAGGGGGAGAAAGCAAGGTATTGCATCTTGAATTCTTTTTACCTAAAATTCTCCAAATACCTTAGCTCTAAAAAGAGCCATGTAAGAAGATAGTGTTGTAATGTCAGTCAAGCACCAGATGACGGAGTGAAGAACCATTTGGGTCTTTGGTTTGAGCTATAACTAGTGATTAAACACCACAAACTAGATAGTTCAGTAAGTGACAGATCATATCAAGATTCCCCTCCCCCCATTCTGGAAAACTTAGTTCTTTCTGTAAGACATTCGGTACCCAGTGAACATCGGGAAAATTCAGATACAACCCTTTCCTACGCTGGGAAACTGCAAATCAATGTAACAAGTGAAAACTGGCATTGGTGGCTTCATTTGACTTTTAGTCAGTCTCCAAACTAACACAAGAACAACAACATGATAAGGGAGAAGAACCGTGAAATGAGACAAAGAGGAGGAAGGGAAGTGGGGAGGGGAGGGGGAGGGGAGGGAGGGGGAGGGTTGGTGGAAATAGGATACCCCACCTGCCCACAGGTTTCAAAAAGATGAACAGAATATAAAGTTAAAGAAATGGCTGTAAGAACCCCCAAACCAACATAACACATTGAATTTGGGGAGTCTGCAGCCACAGGTACTGAACACAGGTTTTTTTTGACTCTCTCATCATCAAACACATCGTTACCCGAGCTAACCCCTTCTGAAACTAGACTTCACTGACAACCACAAATAATCTTGGCCCTGATGTCAGGACTGCCACGCTCTACCCCGCCTTGCGGCTTCTTCACTGAGTTACAGTCCTTTCCTGGTTTTCTTGGTTTTGTTTGATGTAGCAGTCTCCTTCCGGAAAGAACGGAGCCTTGTCTCTCAGACAGTGAGAACGCAGTGACCTGGAGAGACAGTTTATACTCCCTTGCTTCAAAGACAGAGTCAACCTCCCAGTGTGATCTGGAAGAGATGCCTTCTCCCTCAGGCAGAGAAGTAGGTTCTGGTTCCTAGGCAGGCAAGCTTGCATCTTGCAGCAGACGGGGCTGTAGCAGGGTCATGGCTTCCCCTCATCTCAACTCATCGGTCATACCTGCTACTACTTTTCTTCAGACCAGAATGAGGAATTTCCCAGTAGTTCCCATCCATTGTTCAGCCTTCCCTGCACCAAACAAGACAATGTCTGGATCTTTGTGGGGATTGGGGCGGGGGTGGGGGGGGGGGTCGGGTGGCTGCTTTTAGAGTCTTTGGTTTGTCTCTGTGGTTACTAATTCCTTTGCATCATGATCTGAACACCTTGCTTGGGGTTTGGAGGAGACCCGTTAAGGTTACTTGGAACAGTGAGCCTTAACGCAGTGTTGCCATTGTTTTATTTATTTATTTTTTTCAAGTGCGTTTTGTTTCAGAGTTCTTTGATGGGAGAAGTTATTTATTTGGATTTGAGGTTGTACCTTTGGAATGGAAAGAGGGGGTTACCGGGGTCATATGTCCCTATTAGGGAAGGAATTGTAACATAAAACAAGAGCTTCGGAGCAGGATTTATTATTCCCGGAGTGATTCACCCTTCAGGAAGGAAATATTTGCCTCTCAAGAGCAAAGAGACTGTTTCACACTGTTCCCAATGAATCTCAGGCAGAGAAAAGAGATCAAAACTAGACATCTCTACATTCAGATATCCAGAGTGGATCTTACTGTTGCCTCGAACATTGAGGGGGCAGTGCATAAATTACTCTGGGAGAATGCTGAGAAGGACGAATTCTGAAAGGATTTTTATCTAGCTACCCACAAAGCAGAGAACCCGTTGGGGCAATGAATGGCTCCGATGGTGCTATGTGTTTGTAAAGCTTGGGGGGAAAAAAGTCACTTTGTTTCTAGGGAGAAGATCAGAATGGAGTTTCCACCCCATCAGGTACATCCGTAATGTAGCCAGCAGCCAGCAAAAGCATCACAGTATTTTGGCTAGCAAAAGCATCGCAATATTTTGGCAGGTAGTCACATCTGGCAATTTCATTAGCTCACACTGATTGTTTTTTCCCTCTGGAAATGGACCCAGATGTTTTAGGAGAATCTGTATTGGATCTGAAAGAATCTGAATCCTCTTGGCAAAGTGCTGTTTTGCAGGCTGATACCAAACCCTTTAGCCTCATCTACATGAAAAGGTCCAGATCTCGTTTCCCCGTGATTTAGATCCAACAGAGAGGCAAAATGTTTTTGTAATGTGTATGTTCCATTCAGATGGGTCTGCAGACTGTTACTCTCCTGGCTCCTACAGACCACCCATAAAAAGAAAAGAAAAATGACCAACCCCAGAGTTTAATGCACAGTGTAAACTTTAACTACTTTATTAGATAGTATATCCTCAAAAAAAAAATTGGCTATCCCCATTGAACTAAACGAAAAGAAACTTAGATGAATAAGAAAGACACCGCAAAGTGACCTATCACATCATCCTTCTTACCTTTGCAGCAGATTATGTTTCCATCAACTACAAGCAATAAAAGACACAACCCTTTTACAGCCCCCAAGAGAAAAAGATTCTCTAATCATTCTTGTTAGTACCACCCAGTTCTTAGACACTGTCAATGGAAGGGCATTATGCTTATGGAGTTCTTGGGTATTAACAGCCCACCTTCTCCACACTTTGAATTGCAGATGTTCTAAGAAGAGCTCCCTATCCACTGTCTGCTTCTCTAGGATAATCTGGTCCAGAGCGAACAGGCTATAACTTCCACTAGGGTAAACGAATCTCGATTGCTAGCCTAATTTTCCTGATACTTCCAAAACTTTGCACTTGAAGCTGACTCTCCCATTTATAAACAATATCATACAACAATCTAATTTGATCATTGGGTAAATAATGGCTATAATTGTGCCTATCCAAATCAAGCAATAAAATTGTTTTAAGGCAAATAACATTATTAATGTAGAGTGATTACCTTGGTGAGGGCTCAAAAACTGTTGTAGAGAATTATATGTGTATTTAAAATGGCATTAAGGCTGAGGTTAGTTTTGTACCTTCTCTGCCATGAGTCAATGATAACCCTGAAACCATGAGGCAGAATAAAATCTTCTAGCAAGCTGCTTCTGTCAGGTATTGTTCCAATCAACAAGAAAAGTCATGGAGACATGGCCCTACCCTCATATGAACTGGGATTCCTCAAGCCTTGGAATGTAGGAGATTCTCCAGTCCAGTTTTTCTTGGTAATAACAAGCACACATTCTTCACCACTGATTCCACACCCACTAGATACAGTTGTTTCATGTTTAATTTGCTGATCATGTAATATGCATAGGCATCACACTTTATATGATACAGATCACTTTTCTGCAATATAGCAATCTGACAGTACCATAAAAGAAAATTAGAGCACTCTGACAATGGACTTAAGCAGACACCGGTTATTTCTTAAGGTGATATTAAATGAGATGCATTATCTATGAGGAACACTGGATGGGTCCTAAATTATTGCTATTAGTAATAGGTAGTTTTATTTTATTAGTTTTAAGATATATGGCCGTGATGATATAGCACGGTAGACAGTAAAGGGCTTTTTTTCCTTTTCATATTACAGAACTACAGCAGGAAATGAATTAGTTTCACTTCTGTGGGCTTTCTTTTAAGTTCCTCAAAGTGATCCATGGGCTTGTAGAGTTCTAGGCCACTGAAGTCTACCTAAAATGCAAGTTCGTTCAAGTGGATGGATAGCCATGGTGAGTGTGCATGGCTATGCTTGGGTACCTTAGCACACACAATGCATTAAAAGGTAATCTCAGAAGGCTTTGTAAGGCTACTTTCTGTATGAAATAGAAGCCACATGTCTGCACAGCAAAGCACACAATGGTGCATGTGTGTGCTGTCCGTGTGCACGTGCACACACACAGTGGTATGCAGAAAAATGTGTAGCTCTTTCCTTTGGAGGAGGGGTCAGACACTAGCCTAGCATTAGCTGCTTTTTTGTGGTGCAAATAATCCCTCTGGCTACTTCCAGTTTCTGACATGATGGAACTTGCACAGGCAGCCTGACCGAGCCAGCAGGACCTGGCTTTACTATCCCATTCCTAAAGGACTTCCGGCAAAGAGGAGGGTTTGACTAACCTGAGAAACATTTTAGCATTTAACATGATACTCTCTGCATTTACATTTACGTGCAATCATTAATTGGTAGAGGTTAAAT
>CABHPH010144850.1:0-19330 GCA_902168325.1 Peromyscus nudipes
AATGGACTGAACCTTTGAAACTGTAAGCAAGCACCCCAATTAAATGTTTTCTTAATAAGAGTTGCCATGGTCATGGTGTCTCTTCACAGCAATAGAAACCCCAAACTAAGACACTAGGCCAACCCTCTCCACCCTCCAGTTTTAACTCTTCTTTCGCAGGGCACCCCTTCAAGAGCTAAGAACACTTCTCTGGTCCCAGCTCCTCCTCTCCAGCTGAGCACACCCGTCTTCTATTTCTCCTGGACAGGAGCACATTTGATCCTATCCTGAACCTCCAGAGCAAAGCCTGCTGCTTGTAACCCTGATCAGCCACACAGCAGTGGTAACCAGCAACTACACTGTGATGCCACTTCACAATCCCCAACAACCCTGACAGACAAGCGTCTGCACTCTTGAGGCCTGAGAGAAAGGCCACCTGATCACGACAGAACCCAGTTAGAGCCGGTTAGCACACCCCCAAACCTACTGCTTCCTTATTCTCAAGAACATAGCTGCCAACTGACTGGTGATGGGGCTGGAGAGACAGCTCAGCTGGCTGAAGTGTGACCACACAGCATGGAGATCTGAGTTCTGACTCCCAGCTGGTCATGGTGTGTGCATATGTACAATCCCAGTACTGGGGAGGCAGAGACAAGAGGACCCCTGGGGCCTGGCTTTGCAGCCAGTCGAGCTAAGTTATCAAGGTCCAGGAACAGTGAGAGGGTGTTTAAAAGAAAAAGTGTGCGTAAGAATGGGGAAGACAGCTGATGCCAACCTCTGCCCTCCACACACAATGATTCTGTATTAACTGTGGATAAAAAGAACCAGAACAGAACATGGAAATTAACACCATGGAAAAGTAAATATTCTTATTTTTGTGTTACTGAAATAACAAAAGCATATGATCTCCAGAGCACAGACAGAAGCACTGGGGAGGGGGTGTCCAAAGGGAACTAATTCTCAACAGCCAGCTTCTTCCTTACATCACACCACCCTGGAGGAAGGAAAGGTTTCACATCTACTGAAATACACTGCTTCAGATGAAGTCACTAGGAAAGGACCCACCCTCTCCTATTCTTTACCCCCTACACATAAAATTTAACCTTTAAGTTCACCCTTATCATAAGAATAAAACTACACCAGACAGTTTCATTGACGAACACAATCAGCACAGTAAGGAGCACCCTGTGGAGCAAGACAGAACACCTGCAGACGCACATCTGAGAAGGGGCTGGCATCAGAATAGATAAAGAACAGCTACAGTAACAAAGAAACAGACTGACTAAACAGTGGAGAAGGAAGAGACAGACAGACATCTCTCTGAAAACCAACAAATGGCCATGTGAAGAGCTACTCACCACCATCACTGGTCACTAGAGACAGAGAAGACAAAACACTCTGAAATACCATAATTCCATTAGAATGACTGTTGCTAAAAGGAAAAAAGAGGGAGAGACAGATGGTTAAGGGCTGCTTTCCCAAAGGACCAAGGTTCAATTCCCAGCATCTACAAGAAGGTTCACAACCATCTGTAACTCCAGTTCTGACCTCCACAGGCATCACAAGACACACACTCAGACGAAAGGCCTATATACATAAGAAAGAACAAGCGCTGGTGAGATTCAGACGGCAGAACCCCATGTGCTCTTGGCAGGAATGTGAACACCTGCTATGGAAACAGTGGTTCTTCAGGTAGAAAAGGGAATTACCCCTCACTTCTGAGCTTATGGAAGCAGATCACAAAGGGCTGTCTGTGCGTCCATGTTCATAGCAGCACTGTTCAAAGAAGGCTAAAGGTGGAGCCAGCCAGGCATGTACTGACAGAATGGATAAACACAATGTGCTGTGTCTATGATGGAATATTACACAGATTATCTATACTTATATATAACGTGGAAGGAAATTTTGGCACGTGCCATCATGGATGGAACCTAAGGTCTGTGTGGAGTGAAATGAGTCAGTTGCAAAAGACAAATCCTGGGGCTGAGGGATTCCTTCAGCAGGTACAGTGTCTACTGCACCTATGGAGCCTGAGTTCGGCTCCTCAGGACACAGGAAGTCAGATGCAGCAGCCCTCATCTGTACGCCCTGCACTCCTACAGTGAGATGGGAGGTGGAGACATGATCCTCTCCAGACACTCGGGCCAGCTGCCCAGACATGCACAGCAGTGAACAGGAGAGCTGAGGTTGTCCTCTGACCTCCAGACACTCACTGTGGAAGACGTGAAGACTGAACAAAGACAATTACTCTACCATTCTACTTCTGAGGCAGAGGTAGATTCCGGAAGACAGAAAGTAGATTGGAGGGGTTTGGGGGTAAGTGGGAACTCATTCGTTGGGGGCTAAGCTTCAGTTTGGGAAGATGGCAGACTGGACACGTAACAAGGTGAGTGAATTCAAGGCTGAACTATCCATTTACAATTATTAAGATTTGGGGTAGGAAAGGTCAGACAGGAGAGATGAGAAGGTTGGAGATGAGCTAACCAAAACTAAGGATGTATGGGGAACCTAATACTTTGTAAACTAATTTAAAAACACAATTTGAGCCGGGCGGCAGTGGTACCCGCCTTTAACCCCAGCACTTGGGAGGCAGAGCCAGGAGGATCTCTGTGAGTTCGAGGCCAAGCTGGTCTATAGAGCGAGATCCAGGACAGGCACCAAAACTACACAAAGAAATCCTGTCTTGAACCCCCCCAAAACAAACAAACAAACAAACAAACATAATTTGAACACAGAAACCCTACATGGGTGGGCATGCCTCCCTCAGAAGAGGTAAGTTATTAAGTGCAAGTCTCAGTGACAGGCATTGGCTAGGGAGGCCCCAGAGGCCTTCCAGCAGAGACTGTTGCTACTTCTCTTGGTTGCTCACTAGTACTAGATGGTAAGATCCTATTGCTGAAGGCACAGCACACTTGGGTGAAGGATATAGAGAAATCCAGCTGAAACTGACCTGAGAACGTGCTCCCTGCAGCCTGTCTCTCACAGCTCCAGAAGGCACTATGCATGCAAGTGAAGAGAGAAAGTCACCAACAGGTATTACCCAGCAGGAATCCCTGACTGCTATACTGACAGCAGGCAAAACATGCCCACTGACTGGTACAACCCAGGACGAGGGTTATGGTGTAACCAACCACTTTCTGATTGGATGTTGAGACCTGCTCTACAGGAAGGAATCTGCGCCTGGTACTGTGAACTTGGTCAAAAGCCCATGGCTCAGGGGGTCATAGGCCCTGTGGTAGTTTTAAAGACAATGGTGCCGGGCGGTGGTGGCGCACGCCTTTAATCCCAGCACTCGGGAGGCAGAGCCAGGCGGATCTCTGTGAGTTCGAGGCCAGCCTGGGCTACCAAGTGAGTTCCAGGAGAGGCGCAAAGCTACACAGAGAAACCCTGTCTCAAAAAACCAAAAAAAAAAAAAAAAAAAAAAAAAAAAGACAATGGTCCCCACAGGCTCATGTATTTGGATATTTTGTGCCCAGTTGGCGAAACTGTTTAGAAAGGGTTAGGAGGTGTAGCCTTGTTGAAAGAGGTCTGTCACTAGGGGCAGGCTTCAAGGTTTCAGAAGACGTGCACCATTCCCAGTGGCCATCTGCCTTATGGTTGTATCTCAGGATGTGGGCTCTCAGCCTCTGCTACAGCACCATGACTGCTGCCATGCTCCCTGCCACGATGCTCTTGGGCTCTAACCCTCTCAAGCTATACACGCCTGTTGTGGAATATTATTTTAAGATGTGTTGCAGTCTTTTTTGTTGCATTTGTTTAACTCCGTGAGGCTGTGTTACTGGACAGGCACACCTGATGGTCTAATAAAGAGCTGAACAGCCCATAGCTTGGCAGGGGAGAGGACAGGTGGGGCTGGTGGGCTGAGAGAATAAATAGAAGGGGAAGCAAAAGAAGATTAAGGAGCAAGAGAACAAGAAAAGGAGGACGCTAAGGGCCAGCTACTCAGCCACACATCCAGCCATGGAGTAAGAGTGAAAGTAAGATACACAGAAGTAAGAAGAGGAAAAAGCCCAGTGTGGTGGTATTGTGTTCCCCAAAATATTGTGTACCTTAATAAACTTATCTGGGGTCAGAGACGGAACAGCCACAATATTAAACAGAGGTTAGGCAGTGGTAGCACACGCCTTTAATCCTAGCATTCCAGAGGCAGAAATCCATGTGTTCAAGGAAACAGCCAAGCATGGTGACCCATGCCTTTAATCCCAGAAAGCGAGCCTTTAATCCCAGGGGGTGGTGGTAGAAAGCAGAAAGGTATATAAGGCGTGAAGACCAGAAACTAGAGGCATTTGGCCTGGAGAAGCATTTGGCTGGTTAAGCATTTAGGCTTTCAAGAAGCAGCAGTTTAGCTGAGAGCCATTCGGATATGAGGACACAGAGGCTTCCAGTCTAAGGAAACAAGATCAACTTGAGAAGTCGGCCAGGTGAGGTTAACTTTGGTTTGTTCTGTCTCTCTGACCTTCCAGTGTTCACCCAATACCTGGCTCAGGTTTGATTTTATTAATAAGAACTTTTAAGACTCATGCTACAGCCCAGAGGCAAAAGGTAGATAATTTACGTTAAGAGAAGCTGGCTAGAAATAAGCCAAGCTGAGGTTGGGCATTTATAAGTAAGAATAAGACTCCAGTGTGATTATTTGGGAGCTGGGTGGCGGCCCGCAAAAGAGCAAAGAACAAACAACAACCAACTACACGCCCCAGATAAACTCTCTCTGCTGTAAGTTACTTGGTCGTGGTGTCTTACCACAGTGACAGAAGACACCAAGGCAGGCCCTCTGGGAACACCCGCTACTGTTGTTTTTCTAAATGGATACGTTGTCAACCTGCCCTCCAAATACTTACACATGTACCAACAGATCAGCTCTGCTCTCAGCCTTGGCCAGGCAAACTGTGTCTTCAGCAGCTGCAGGGGACGTACTCAAACGGGCCTGAGTGCTGGGGAGACGCGACTGCTGGGTGCCCTGCTTAGGTGAGACATCTGTATCGAGCCCCTGACCCCAAGGTTCAGGGAACACGGCAGAATGTAAAAGACGGGATGGAAAGAGTGTTGGAAATGGTCTTCTACACATGACATGGCCATTACTCTCATGAATTCAGTCATGGTAACCCACACAAGACAAGACAATGCTGAGCCGACAAGATCAGTCAGCGTTCTAGGGGGCAGCGCTAACTGGACGGAGTTGGGGGGGCAGGAGGAGTCGGGAAGATGGACACAGACAAGATCAAGACACATTGTACACATGTATAAAGTTGTCAAAGAATTAGTAAAAAGGTATTTTAAAAGTTAAGATGCTGAAGATGGAGAGTTTTGTGTTTATATGCAAATATATTTTGAAAAACATGACAAATTAGTTCCAATGCTACCTCACATTTAATTATTGATCAAATTTATCAGGCACATGTGATATTAAAAGTGGAATCCTACAGAAGAAAACTGTTTCCTAAAATAAATAGAAAGCTTCTAATGAGAGCAGAAAGTCTATAAGCCAAGATGTCTTAGAAAACTAAAGGCATGTGATTACAGGTTACTACATAATATAGAAATAATTCTAAGTGAATGCCAAAACATCTATATAATCTATCACTCAATATTCATCATTATTTTATTTCTTAATTTATTTTTTAAATTAACTTATTTCAATTTTAACAAGATGTCAAATCAAGTTAAAGGTCAAGAGTTCAAGTGTCACCAATCATCTGTGAAAACACAGTATCCTATCAGACAGCCTTGACAGCATCCATCACCAAAAAAGGAGATAAATGTGAATGAGTAATTGGAAACTGTTCCACATCTAACTGCATGAGGACTCTCACATTAAACAAGTTCTCTGGAAACAACCAACTCTAGCCATCCCTGAACACCGCCACCCCTTTGAGGTAAGCCTGATGACCGATCTTTTATCCCCTGTGCTCATTTGATGTCTTCAAGATGAGTTCTGTCTAAAAACACTAAGCATCCATTTTTGAGCCACAGCACAGCCAGGAAGACCTATCTCCTGGTTGGATTGCTAAGTCTGTTTATTAAGGGTCTCCAAGGGGAAGCATTGTATTAGACACTGAAATATCTGAGATGTGCCAGCTCTTCCTTTAACAAAACACATAAAATGAGAAGAAAGAAAAAAGAGGTGGAAAAACAGCCAAGGATCAGTAAATACAAACTGCAAATGAGAGATGCCATACATACCTTATGCTACTAACTCTAAAACTGTAATTATTGATCCCAAAACAAAATATGACATTAAGTGTTAGAAAAGAAAACCATGTACCACAGGCAAGGGCAATGCCTCACTATACGAAGAAATATCACAATAATCTGCGCTGTGTGACTCCGGGTTGATCTCTCCAGTCACTCCCATCTGTGTGTGTGTGTGTGTGTGTGTGTGTGTGTACAATGCACATGTGTGTAGGGGGCAAAGGACAACCTGGGGTATCATTTCTCAGGCCCTGTCTACTTTAGGGGAGTTGGGGGTATCTTACTGGCCTGGAACTTGCCAAGCAGACTAAGCCGATTGTCTAGAAAGGCCCAGGGATCTACATGTCGCTGTTTCCCCAGCACTGGGATTAAAAGCCATCAAGTTTGGATGTAAGAATGAGTGAGTGAGTGAGTGAGTGAGTGAGTGAGTGTGTGTGTGAGTGTGTGTGTGTGTGTGTGTTCTGGGGAGCAAGTTCAGGCCCTCGTGTATAAGCACCTCACTGACTGAGCTACCTCCTATATTTAAGCATGTCACTGAGCTGTGCTGCTGGGATTCTTCAGGGACTGCAGGTCCTGGAGACAAGGACCTGTACAACAGTCACACTTACAGAGACGGAAGGTCCGTGTGCAAAGAGCTGGCGGTAAGAACACAACACTGCTGCAGCCTTCCCCTGCATCATCACTGGTGTCCATTTCACAGTCTCGAGAGGAAGACCTATGAACGGCTCTTCCGCTCAACAAAACCAATGCCGTTTATTATCAAGGGAAAAACATGTACACCTGTCTGCCTCAGCAGACTGACTATGTCTTCAGGTAGTCAACTCCAAAATAAACCACAGCAAAGAACAAGACGTCAGGGCCCAGCACAAGTGGAGCCCGTCAGAACACTGGTGTCTGAGTTCCCAGTGGGCCCAGTCTTCCCCAAGATGGTGGAGCTGGGGTTCCATGAAATGAGTCTTTAATTAAATGGGATTTAAGTACAGAGAACCCCAGGCCCCATCCTATGAGACTCATTTATACTACTCCAGAAATTTGGGAGGCCAAAGCAGAATACTCACTGCATTGCAAAGTAAAAAAAAGAGAGGTCTGTCCAACTGCACAGTGGCGAGGCTAACTTAAAACAACTCTGATAATTCACAATTCAGGCAAGGCTTGCATAGCCACCCAGGCCCAAGTTAGGACAGGGAAACTTACATATGTTCCAGGGACATTTCAGATATGCAGGGACAAAGAAAACTGACGTGGGATGTCTCTCTGCAGACTGCAAATATGTGTTGCTCCCACTGGTTAATAAATACAGCTGCTTTGGTCTATGGCAAGGCAGGATAAGAGCCAGGAGGGAAATCCAAGCAGAGATGCAGGGAGAAGAAGGGAGGAGTCAGGACAGACGCCATCCAACCACCCAAGGAACAAGATGCCAGCAGACTGGTAACGCCACGGCCCCGTGGCAAAATATAGATGAATAGCAATGGGTTAATTTAAATTGTAAGAGCTAGCTAGTAATAAGCCTGAGCAATAAGCCAAGCATTTATAAGTAATATCAAGCCTCTGAATGATTAGTTTATAAGCAGCTGTAGAACATGGCGGAACAAAGAAAAGCCTCCACTTACAAAAGGCTCCAACACTGTGCACACGTACATCTACATAAAGCCTAAAAAAAAAGCTTAATATATATTTAAAAAGGGCTTCTAGACACACAAAAATGGAGCAAAGGGAAGCTTCCTAGTTCATGTCTCTCACTGCGAGTGAGGCACAGAACGGCAACCGGCCTAAGAGCATGGCTGCGCACTACTTAGTACTGCTGCCCAAAGCTGGGCTGCCTGAGGGTGCATGGCTCCTTTAAGAGACAGCTTCCGGCCTCTGGACTGGCAGCACAGGCCGCTCTTTGGGGAGGCCCTGCTTTGGAATACTTGGAGTTTGTGGGTGGTGCTACTGGAGTGCAGTATGGACCCCGGAGTTGGGAAGGTAAGCACAACTCTCAATGGTACCTCTGCCATGTTGGAAAGCGGAACGGGGTGGAGACACCAAAGCTGCCATTTTTTTCTGGTTCTAGCACACCCACTTAGCAGTTTAAAAACTCTCCTGGTCAAAAAAGGAATACAGATACACAATAAGAACAGATTCAGACAAATAAGACCTCTAAACGGGTCACACTATATTTAAAAGTTAAAAGATATACATAGGCTTGGGAGAGAGAAAAGAAAGGATAGATACAATAATAGATTTTAAAAATAATAGTAAAATCCTTAAAAAAGAAATAAAATAATAAAAAAATTATGATTGAGCCACATAAAAATGGAAAATACGGATTATATATATATTATTATGTTTTCTTTGAATTTTTTGACTGTTAATGAGCTAACTGCAGGAAGACATTTAATTATGGGGGCTGCTAAGCTAAACCAACACATATATTTTAAAGGTATCTTAACTTCGAAATTTGGGTCTAAGGATATGTTGCTTTGGAAAAGAGGTTCTGTTTTTGCTTCCACAGAAGATGAGAAGCTGTGGATTCCTTCCAGGTCAATATGGTTTGATTGAGCAAAAGCCCCTGAAAGGTCTCTGATGGGAACATTGGCCCAGATGACACAACATCCACAACAGCTTCAAGGCTACCGGCTGAGATGGACCAACCACACAAAATACCCCAGCAGGACTTGACCACAATTCTGAATTTTCTCAGGATCCCCATAAGATTGCCAGCACACCCAATCAACATGAAAATAATATAGAAAATTATGCCGAAATTCCCAAAATACTGTTTATAAATGTTTATTTTCATTTAAAGAGTGTTGTTTATAAATGTTTAATGGTCATAATCAATGACCATTAATAAATGGTCATAATCTATTTCTAAAGAAGAAAGGGGGATATGATATATAAATGATGGGGGAAAGGGTGGATTATTATGATAATATAAAAGAGGTAGATTATTGCATCTACTTTAATCCAAAAAACAACTATTAATCTCAAAATACTTTACATTGATATAGATTTTGGTTTATTGATACAAATTTAAGGTCAATTTTGTTATACTATATATATATATATTTCTACTCATTTAAGGTATTATATTTATGCAGCTCATTTAAAAATATAATGTATAGTTAAAAAATACAAATTAATAATCATCTATAATAGTAAAATTTATAGTCATATTAGTCAGGTTTTCTAGATATGCAGAGATATAGTTCAGATGGATAGGTAATCTTCCAACACTTCAAAGACCTTCAGAATATGACATTTAAAATGTTTTAAGAACTTAGACTTTTTTCTACAGTGAGACACGTCTGCTCCTGGCAGCACCAACTACCTCAAGAGGATGATGGGCATCGAAGAAACTCCTTATGGAGTTTGCTTTCAATGTGGCAAGGCTAGTCATTTGAGCAAGAAACTGCTCTTGCCTGGACTGCTTGACAGTATGCTATATAAACTGGACATGCAGGACCCACAAGAAAATGACTGCTGAACTTGCCAAAAAAGATGGGACAGTCCTTCATGGGTCCTGCTTCATGAAAGAGTCTGCCAGACATTCTGCAGGACACATAAAAAAAAAGCAACTGACAAATTTTGCCAAAATAGGTGGGACAGTCCTTCAAATTTCCTGCTTCACTGAGAAATCTGCCAGACACTCTAGGCCTGTAGGCTAAAGATGGATGCCCCAATGTTTGCAACTTTGGGTGACTGTCCAGGCAGCCAGATGTCTCTCTCATTTCTAGAATTATGGAAGTTGCTTACAATGCACTTCCTGTTTACTCAGGTAATATTATATCCTTCTGGGGTCTTTGATGGAGCCAAAGACTAGATAGTTATAATTACAATTTTCCTTCGTTATGATAAATTAGATATGAAACTTTAGACTCACAAAGATAGGGTAGATGAGAGACTATTAATTTTTGCCAAATACAAATAGACTAAATATTGTAACTATAATTCTTGCTTGATGACTGTTGTTCTTGTTTTTGCTCTTTTTTGGGGCCTGCCACCCAGTTCCCAAGTAAATCACACACTGAGGCTTATTTTTAATTATAAATGCCTGGCCTTAGCTTGGCTTGTTTCTTGCCAAGTTTCCATAACTTAAATGATCCCATCTACATTCTACCTCTGGGCTTTTCCCACTCTCTTACTTCTGTAAACCTTGCTCTTACTCATGGCTGCTGTGTGGCTGGGTGGCTGGTTCCTGATGTCCTCCTCCTTCTCTAGCTACTTCCTTCTTTTCTCCTCCCTCCTCCCAGATTTCTCCTTCTATATAGAGTCTCTGCTTGCCAGCCCCACCTATCCTTTCTCCTGCCTTACTATTGGCCAGCTCTTTATTAGACCATCAGGTGTTTTACACAGGCACAGTAACACAGCTTCACAGAGTTAAACAAATGCAACATGAACAAAAGTAACACACCTTAAAACAATCTACTACAGATAACTGTTTTGTTATATGTAATTTTATTATGTTAAAGTTAAAATCTTCCTTTTTGATTTTCAGAGAAGGAGAAATGATGTGGGATGTCTTTCTGCAAACTGCAAATATGTGTTGCTCCCACTGGTTAATAAATAAAGCTGCTTTGGTCTATGGCAAGGCAGGATAAGAGCCAGGAGGGAAATCCAAGCAGAGATGCAGGGAGAAGGGAGGAGTCGGGGCAGACACCATCCAACCACCCAAGGGGCAAGATGCCAGCAGACTGGTAATGTCACAGCCACGTGGCAAAATATAAATTAATAGAAATGGGTTAATTTAAATTGTAAGAGCTAGTTAGTAATAAGCCTGAGCAATAGGCTGTAGTGGTATTGTGTTCCCCAAAATACTGTGCACTCTAATAAACTTATCTGGGGTCAGAGACAGAACAGCCACAATATTAAACATAGAGGTTAGGCCGTGATAGCACACGCCTTTAATCCTAGCATTCCAGAGGCAGAAATCCATCTGGATCTCTGTGTGTTCAAGGATACAGCCAAGCATGATGACTCACGCCTTTAATCTCAGAAAGCGAGCCTTTAATCCCAGGGAGTGATGGCAGAAAGCAGAAAGGTATATAAGGTGTGAAAAACCAGGAACTAGAAGCATTTGGCTGGTTAAGCTTTTAGGCTTCCAGCAGCAGTTTAGCTGAGATCCATTTGGATGAGGACTCAGAGGCTTCCAATCTGAGGGAAAAGAATCAGCTGAGGAACTGGCAAGGTGAGGAAGCTGTGGCTTGTTCTGCTTCTCTGATCTTCCAGCGTTCACCCCAATAACTGGTCTCAGGTTTGATTTTATTAATAAGACCATTTAAGATTCGTGCTACAATAGGCCAACTATTTATAAATAATATCAAGCCTCTGAGTGATTATTGTATAAGCGGCTATGAAACCAGGCAGGAGGCAGAAAAGCCTCCATTTACAGACAACTAGCATTTGGTGTCCACAGAACATAGGACAGAAGCTGCCAGGTACAAGGGGGTTTGCAGAGATCCCAGGGAAGTTGTGCTCATGGGAACAGCTTCAGAGGCAGATTCCTCATCACCAGTGTGCCAACTCTGACACCCAAAGTTTCTTGCAAGGGTCTCTCTGAATAGGAAAGGAATGTACCACACACACAGAAACTGCGTCTTTCCCCTCTCGACCTTGCTCTGTCCCTGAGGATGAAGGGTGGATTCTAATCAAAGGCTAGAGCTTCTGGCTTCCAGCTGAGTCCTGAAAAGGGAGCACAAAGGGCAGTTAGCAGGAGCTGTCTGAGGTGAGGGCTCATTTTTTCCTTGGATCCTTCCTGCAAGAGAGCCTAGTCCACTCCTGACACACAGCTGACTCACAGGGCTCTCTCCTTCCGGGTGCTATTACCTCCTGCCTGCCTCTCTGAGGGTTACTGAGCAACTGTCCTAGAGTCCTGCCACACAGGGATCTGCTGCTTCTTGTCTACCAAAGCAGTGACCACCAAGCGTTGATACCTACATACTTACTGTAGCCTGGTCTGCTTTGTGGAAGTCACAAAACATGGAAATTACTCACTAGGGATTCCTTCCTATGCCACTTTTTGTAATGAGATTCATCCGTGTGGGGAGCTGCCTCTTCCAGGTACATCAGTTAACATGATGGACATCCTACTGTTTGCACACACCTGATGTCCATTCATAGCTGGTGAACGCTGGGCTGTTTCTACTTTGGAGCTGTTATATACAGTACTGCTATGGATGTTTTGCTTATCTCCTGGGGTACATAAACATACAATCTCACTGGCTAGGTATCAAGGACTCGCCTGAGCCATGGCATCTGTACATCTCAATTTTGGCACTTAATATCAAAAGGTCTTCCATGTTTAAACGCCTGCCAGCAATGTACACAGGTAAGCCTTCCTGTCTGTATTTTGGTGGGTGGGTAATATTATTTTTCAGGTTTAGTTTTCATTTTCATGATCACACATGAAGTTAGCAGGCGTGTGTTTGCTGATGATGTGGAAATACTAGTTTGTTGGGGGTTTTGTTGTTGTTGTTTGTTTTGGGTGCCTGTTCATCTTGGCCACTAGATGGCAGAGTTCTTCCTAGACGCGGATCTACTGGCTGAGAGAATCCAGCTATGAAGTCTTCTGTGGAGAAGTGAGAACAAGAAAGAAAGGCCCATCTGTTCCCTCAGGAATTGCTATTTCCGAGAACCAACTGTAACAATGCTAAGATAAGTATACAACCACAATACACAATGTGGAACAGAGCAAACAGCCTGAAAACCAGACGCAAACAACCCCTGGGCCATGCCACCAACTCCAACCACACAGTCTTCAACACACTTTGGGGACAGACAGCAGGAAACTGAGGAAGACAATGGGCATGAAGCAACGCCTGACAGTGAGACATTTCCACTGCCCTTCTCAACGATGTAAGTAATGGCAGAAAAAAATCAAGTAATTAAAAAATGTTCAGATGTACTTTTAGTATGCAGAAGCCTGTCCACTAAAATCCTCCATTTCCCACATACTAAGAAACAGACCTCTATTCAAATAACCTGGAAACCAAGTTCTTATTTCTTTATCATTCAGTGTTGGTCACAAGGACCCGAGATAAACTTCTAAACACAAAGGGTTTATTTTGGCTCAGTTTCAGAGGCTTTTGGTCTGAGACTGGCCCCACTGCCCTGAGCCTGTGGAAAGGAATCACATCACAGCAAGAAATACCCAGCAGAGCAAACCATTATGTCATGGCTGCATCTCAGGTTCACGCTGAGGGCATGCCCCCAAGAACCTCCCACTTAAAGCCCAGCTCTTAAAGGTCTCTACCACCTTCTGGGAATAAATTTCAGGCTGAGGACTAAGGTTTTGGACTTCTGGGAGACACTGAGGATCCAATCACAGCACTGGCCCACCCTAGGTCTTTTCTTCTGAATGGTGACTCCCGGTACCACATGTGGCATCCCCACACCCTCATTTCTCTGTGTGTCTCCTTTAACTGAAATCTCAAGTGCATCACAATAGCCCTGGGGTTCTCCATTGGATCTTTGTTCTCAGGGAGAATACCTCTGTGAACTCTTGCCCTGGGGTCCCACAAGACTTCAGTAGCTACAGGACTGGTAAACTGCCCAGTAGGAGTCCTCTCTGAGAATTTCTTAGTGACAGATTATGATTTGATGCTTAGTTAGCTAAACTTATCTGTCATATTGATTGCCACGTCTGGGTTCAAGTCACTTCTTATGAGGTAAGTAACTGTCTTATTATATATCCCTAAAATTTTTAAGCTGCACAAAAGAGACAGAATTGGGGAAGACTAAATTCACAAGACAATTTAGGAAATTAAAGCTTCTCTTCATTCTAAAGTGGCTGTAAGAGTATGCCTATAAATCGTTGAGATTAAAAAATACATTTAGATAATCTCTCGGACTTTATTCAGAAATTCCTACTATTTAAAAACACCCCGACCTTTAACCCTGAGCCCAGCCCTTCTGAAGCAGCAATCAGTTGAGACATGAGTCTGAGAAAGCGAGAGGCACAGACAAGGATTTCCTTGTCAAACTGGAGTGCTGGGCCATGGCTCGGGCTCCCCGACCAGTGCAGAACTGTCATCCGCACTCTTCTCCCTGGGGACCGGCTGTCTGCCAATCGCTAAGGGCTTGCTGTCCACTGTCCCCTGCCAGGCCAGGCCAGGCGAACAGCATTACAGCAGTCTGCTAGCCACAGCGATGGTGGAGGACAATCAGGATAAACAGCTCTTGACACTCACTATGGTTGTGAACCATTTAAGACCTTGAAACATAACTGTGTCCGTAGCACAAGCAAAGCTTTAACAAAGGAACTGTCTTACATGAAGACAGGCTGCATACATCTAATAACGCCCTTTCTACTTTCAGTGGTGTCTTAACTGAATCATATTTATTAAAAAAAAAAAAAAAAACTGAGTTCTCGTACTAAAATAAAAATTCACCCACACAGTCTTTAATGTTCAAACCAAAACCCAAAGTGAGACCAAAACATTTCATAAAGTGAAGGGAACCCACAGTCCCTGGGAATAGAAGAGATCCCTCTTTGGTAAGAATCAAGTTGATCAGTTCCTCTCACATTCCAAATACAGTCAGGAAATTAAAACTGCAGGAACAGTCCTGAAGTTCTGGCGTGAGAGTAAGAATTTCCTGTAGGCAAAGACCCTTGACCCAATGTCTACTGCCGCACAGTCCGAGGCAACTTCTTTGGCTCTGTAACTCTTCCTAACCTGCAATCATGATGAAGAGCTCAGGTCAGCGGGAGGCCGGGAAAAGGCTGAGAAATGGCGGAGGACGAATGGCAGCTGGACAAGGTAGCCAAGGCGAGGGTCCACAGGTGGACCTGCTGAGCCTTCGGGAAGTTCCGAATCTGCCTGGGTGCCTTGCACTAGGAAATGGAAGTCTCAATTAAGAATGCTACATACAGGCTGGAGAGACGGCTCAGAGGTTATGAGCACTGGCTGGGGATCCTGAGTTCAATTCCCAGTAACCACATGGTGGCTCACAACCATCTCTAATGAGATCTGGTGCCCTCTTCTGGTGTGTGTATACATAATAAATAAAGAATCTTAAAAAAAAAAAAAAAAAAGCTACATACAGGAAAAGACTCGTGTCTTAACGAGAAATATGCCAGACACAAACCAGCACTTCCTGTCAGAAACCTTGTCGGACTCTGTGTGATACAGTAAAGGATGCACTGAGTCTCAGTCAAGAGGGTTCTGTGCAGGTGAAACGTCACACTCCCGTGTAGCATATGAAAAACATAACTCCACATAAAGCATTTATGCTGTAACTTAGCAATGACAAAGTGATAGCTAGAAAAGGAACCAAGGCAGTCATTACTACCGTAGCTGAAGGCCTGCAGCTTCTGAGCCGTGACCGGAGACTCTAAAGCACACTATTCTGGAAGGCCACCATGGTTCCCGTAGTCTGTCAGCACAGCCGACTTCAGTACCTTCCGTAGAACGAAGGGTTACCACTTCTGAGAAAAGAAGAAGGTTCTCAAACTACCTCAAGTCAGGCATGGTGGCTCACACCTTAGTCCAGCACTTGGGAGGCAGGAAGATCAGTTCAAGTTCAAGGCCAGCCTGGTCTATAAGTCCAAGCCCGGCAGAGCTACACAGCAAGACCTTGTCTCAACAAGGGAGGAAGCCATATTCAATCACTTACATTAAGAACGCAGAAGAAGCTATGCTTAGGTACCTTTTAAAACCTGACAAATCATGTGTAACTGATGTAAGATCCTTCAACCGGACAAGAGGTAGGTTCCTTTTGAGAAAGTTAAATGCAGTGTAGCTAGACAGCAGTGATGTGGGCTGCTAACCCCTTCTGCAGGTTTCACTTCCCTTCTCAGAACACTTCTATATGTAAATCCTTCCAACTAGACTAGACGTCCGCAGTTCTTCCTAGGATTTGCAGAGATGTCATGCAAAAAAAAAAAAAAAAAATACTGCTAGCCTTTCTTGAGACAGAAAAGGGACAGAGTGGTGGGAAGCTGCCTCAGGACCCGGGAACAAATCCGCAGGGAGAGCGGAGGAGCCATGGAGCCCAACTGTAGGCACTGGGAACTGGGGAATGTGAGATGCGATATGATACAATTTTACAAACCTGGTAGAGATGACTGAGGAGTGCCTTGGTGGCAGAGTTCCCAAACTCCTATCCCACGAGGACTCTGTATATGACTTCAGAGGCAGCGACAAAGTCACACAGCACAGAAAGAAGCCAGGCTCTGAACCCTGCTCGGCCCCACATCAAATCTCCTTTCTATAAATGACAGACTTCAAACATCAAAACAAGCAGTTATTCAAGAAATTTTCCCTTTTCATATGCCTTCCTTCAAGATATGCTATCACTTCAAGAGGAGCCTGAGCTGAGCAGGACTTCATAAACAAATCACAAGTGAAAGAGAAAACCACATCCAGGGTGAAGTCCCACGCTGAGAACTTCGTTTCAGAGCACTTCCTGAAAGGGGCAGCGCAGCACTCCGCCCAACAGACAACGCCGTATCGGTACTACATCTCCAACAGTCTTTCAACAGCAAGCAGAGACAAAAGCACCATCTGTGAGAGACAAGCTTGAGGGCTCTCCAGGACCGGCACATCGGCAAGTGGCCACCCCTCAGACAGCGCTTTGACCAGAGGTAAGCTTCACCCAGTGACTTCATGGTAAATCGTTATCAGAGGAACGCTGTGTTTACGAACAAAATCTCCGTTTCTTATGATGACACCTGGAACAACAGGTTACTCTTCTTCCATGGTTTGACGCTCGTTTTCAGTATTTTATGTTGATAGTAAGTGCGGAATTTTAGAATTTTTTTATTTTTGAGATTATAATTACATCATTACTTCCTTCCCTTTCTTCCCTCCAAACCTTCCCACATACACCTCCTTGCTCTTTCAAATTCATGGTCTCTTTCTCATTCATTGTTGTTACACACACACACACACACACACACACACACACACACAGATCCATCCTGCTCAGTCTGTATGTGACTTGTATGTATGCTTTCAGGGCTGGCCATTCAGTGTTGGAAAACTGGTGTGCCCTTCCCTGGGTAGGACAACCACTGGTGTGCCCTTCCCTGGGTAGGACAACCACTGGTGTGCCCTTCCCTGGGTAGGACAACCACTGGTGTGCCCGTCCCTGGGTAGGACAACCACTGGTGTGCCCGTCCCTGGGGAGGCCTCTCTCTCACGTTCAGCACAGGAGTTCCAGCAGCTCTCTGTGTAGGCCGAGGCCTCACTGTCTTCCCCCTCCATTTAGCATCATGTTGATGGCACGATGCATCACAACGTATCTTGATGTCTTTGTCATGTGGTTTCAATTATGTTCCTTCACGAATTTAGTTGGTTTTAAGAAAAAACTACAGATAATCATGGAATTAAGTTCTTCAAAAGTCAACCTGAAAGCCAGCCGGTTTTTAACACTTACCCAAAACCCTGCAGAACACAGTCTGTAACGGTAATACCGAGACACACGATCGCACTGGAGCAGATGAACAAGTAAGATTGGTGATAAGTAGACTACAGAAAAGCAGCCCAGGAGGGAGGGTGAACAGACAGGACGGTCAAGACGGGTTATAAATATGGGTTTCCACAGCAGTATCAGGGAGGAGGAGGGAAGACCATGAAATTTCATTTACTTTGCAATGCTACTGTAAAATCCACTGAGTTAAAATGTTTAAGCCTCTAAGTCAGTCTCCTTTGCTTAATGATATTTAACTTTTCTATGCAGTAATTTTCTCAATTGGGTAGAAACTAATATTCTAGTTATATAAATGTTTGGAGGCGCTTTCTAGACAGGGCCTCCTAGCTGGCCTCAACTCCGCCTCCCTCTGCCTCCTGCGTGCTGGGATCAAAAGCTTCTGCCACCATCCTCGGCTTCATTTGGAATTTTCATACAGGTTTTAGATGTATAGGATTTTATTCCAAAATCACATTTAATCAAACACATGACAGACAGCAAAGGGAGGGAGGGACTCACGGACCGCGTGCTTGTCCACAGCACTGCTCAGTCTCACCACCTGACCACGGGCTGCTAATCCTCCCTAGAGTCTTCACTAAAGAGATACTCAGGGCTGCATTAGACATAAGCACCCTACAAAGTGGCATTTTAAAGAAACTTCTCGTATGCCCCCAGGTTCCGTCTCTGCATATGAGTATTTCTAAAGTCTGCTGGCATTGCAGCCCGAGTGAGGGAATTTCACACCGAGAGCTGCTTATTTGTAAATGCTATCAAACTTTACCCATGTTTCTTTACCCATGTTAGGACTTCGCAGGCCTCCCTCCCTTTGACAGAATTTATGTTCATCCAGGCAGGGCAGGAGTTATGGAAGGACCTAGACTAGAAAGACACCCTCAAAACACGGCTTTCTATGTCCCACTGATGCAGCAGCACTCAAATTACAGGGCCCTGGTAAACAAAAAATGGCAGCCCCTGCCTCAGGTACTCCCAGCTGCACACCTGCTGCTCTGGGATGCTAGCAGACCACGGCCCAGAACAGAAGTGTCTAGTCTAGGGAGTCTAGACCTCCAACAATCTGGAGAGAGTACAGGATGACACTGGGCAGAAACGTTCGCAACTTCAAGAGAGAGGGTGTGGGACCAACAGGGAACTACGCGAGACCTCACTGACAAGGCAGACAAGAGCTGCCGAGGGTCAGCTCACCCAACATTCCAGACACTGAGCATGTCCTACTGTGCACTAGAAAGGCAGCAGAGAAAGCAGCTGGAGCAACCCAAGCTCCTACTTGCTCACACGAGCTACGTCTCCAGCTGTTCTGGTTCTTCTGCTAGTCTCCTGATACATGCTTTGTAAATTATGGTTGTATTTAGTGACTGAAAAGTATCTGAACACTGCTTCTGAGTTATAAAATAAATAGAATAAAAATGATAGAAATGGGCAAGCCATTTTATAAGATTTAGAACCCAGATTGGCCCTTCTCCCATTACTCCAGAGAATTCTTACTGTCTCCCAATTTGATTATTTGGGAACAAGAGAGATGAGCAAGGTCAATGAAACTGGTTGAATCTCCCAGAGCATTATGGTGCCTGAGGCCATTTGAACTGACCAGTACATTATAAAGACTGGGTCTGGGCATGGTCATGCACACCTTTAGTCACAGCACTCGGAAGACAGAGGCAGGCAGAACTCTGTGAGTTGGAGGCCAGCTTGGTTTAAATAGGGAGCTCCAGGACAGTCAGGGTTATACAGAGAAACGCTGTCTCAAAAG
>CABHPH010144850.1:29860-40910 GCA_902168325.1 Peromyscus nudipes
TTCCATGTGTGTATGATGTGCACATATAAATCTAAGTGTTTTAACACGTGTGTGTGTGTGTTCCGTGTGTGTAATGTGCACATATAAATCTAAGTGTTTCGTTTTTTTCTTAAGCCAAAGGTGAGCGGCACCACCACACCACAGACCATGACACAATCTGGAGGTAGTGACATAGGATCTAACAGGACACTCACAGGGACTCGGTGACTCCAATGTGAGCAAGGGTAATAGTCGCATCACAGTGGAGGAAGGGCATCAGTGAGCTGAGGCGAAAGTTTACGCTCAGGGTGGCAAAGGTGGCTGCCAGGGCACCCACACAACTGGTACTAACACTCTGACCCACACACAAGACCCACGCATCAATCTGGAAAGCAGAGCTCTGTTCTTTCCAAAGGCAAAGTGATTCCTCTTGGTTTAACTCCCTTAGTAGAAGCATCATTCAGTGTGTCACAGACAAACAAGCCTGAACCACCTCATCAAATACACAGGCTGAGACTGGTTTTTGAAAATATTAACTGTGCCTACATAAAGAAGTTAGCATGGGTCAGAGGACAACTTATGGGAGTGGGTTCTGTCCTTCCACCACGTGGGTCCCAGTGACTGAACTCAGGTTCTCCTACTTGGTGGCACGTGCCTTTAACGACAGAGCCACCCCACTAGCCCAAAAATTCTCTTGAAAGTATAAACTGCATTTCCAATGAGTAAAACCTGAAATATAAACTTTGGAGTTCAGCAAAAGGTAACACTGCAATATCTCCACTATAATCAGCATTACTGAAGATATCAGCAAATGTAACTAGAAAATGTGCTTGTCAATGCAGTATTAATAATACTCATTACAAATTTAGGGGCTTTGTGCTCAGCCCTAAATGAGGTGTCTATATCACACTCCATCCTCCTAAGGCTTAGGTAACACTGTCAAAGAGGGAGCTGGAAGACTGACTGAGCCAGGACTTGGGGAGAACCGCCGTGAAACCATGTCTCCTGGACATGTCAAGGCTGTGGCGGCCCAAACTAAACCTGGATGGAGAGGGGCTGATGAGGCCCCAGCCCTGGTGGAGGCGCTATCAGCAGTTGATGGCTGTTGAAAGTTTTTCTTCAGAGGTGTGACCCCATGGGTTGACCTGTGCTCTAGTGAATGGCCCTATATCCATGAGCAGTTAATTATTAGGATGAGGAGAAGAAAGAGACAGGCACACAGGACTGGGTCTGGAAGGAGTTGGGATAGATGTAATCAAAATACAAGAACATTCTTAAAGAACAACTTTAAAATACTATTTTTGAAACTTTGGAGGCTTGGGGGGACTAACGAAGGAAGAAGAGACTGGTCTAGAAGAACACCCCTCTCCTCCCAGAGGCAGAGGAGTAGGTGCCTACCTGGAAGTCGTTCTTGACAGCGTGGAGGTCATACGCGAAGAGCTTCTGACAGTGAGGCAGCAAGAGGGCCAGCAGAAGGGACAGGGCACTGGGGACCAGCAGAAGGCTCTTGGACAGCGGTGCCTTGTCTAGGAAGGAGGAAAACACATCCTTGACTGGGGTTTAAAAAACAAACGCAAACAGAAACCCACACAGACGGAAAGCAGGATAACTGATTTGTTCTGAATGAAAAGGAAACCTGAGTCCAGAAGCCTTGGCGTTTAGCTCTTACTGAAACATCTACCAGCAGTAATGGCGAAGACAGAGAGCAGGCACGACCCTCTGGAAAGGCTTCACTGTCCGCTGGCTCTTACAGGACCAGCCGCAGTAAATACCCAGTAGCCTCCAGACAGCACCTGGTAGGAAACAGCAACTGCAAGTGTGAAGTACCTTCCAGCAGTCAGCACCTGAGGATGACGGAGATTCACACGGTGGTTTGAAAATTTCTCAAAGGTGTGTAAGTGCTAACACTGCTCACTGCAGTGGTCTCCTGAGGTTTTCCACAATGAACACGGGAGGAACCCAGTCCAGTTTTCCACGAGGGCTCCTGGGACCTCCGCCTCATCCTACGCAGCCATCAGCCTGGGGGTCACTTGTTACCAAGGCTACAGGCGACCAGCACGTGGCTGTGGTGACAGGAACTGAGACGTTCCAGAGGACACGCTTCAGGTAAACGTCTTCTTACCATGACAACCCCCCAGGTATATCCCATGATATTGGAGTCACAGGGAATGAAAAGTACTGGAAACTCAGCCAAACCCAGGTGTACGGCAATTCACAAGTTCTTAGAAACGCAACAGAGCAGCGCTTCTCAAACCACTCAAAATGTTTTTGCAGGAAACAAAGCACTTTAGCACTCAGTGTCTCTAATATTTTTCATAAGCTATAATGTATTAAAGATTAGTTTTACTATTTTTCATTTCCCTGTACATTTATAACTGTAAATTACAAGCCATGTAGGGGAGGGGTTATACACAATGAATGCATGGAGGTCAGAAGACAACCTGTGAACATGGGTTCTCTCCCTGCACCATGTGGGTCCCAGGGACTGAACCCAGGTTGTCACAGTTGGAGACAAGAGCTTTAGTGGCAGGGACATCTCACTAGCCCAAAAGACTTTTTAAAGTTAAAAATACATATATTGCCGGGCGGTGGTGGCGCACGCCTTTAATCCCAGCACTCGGGAGGCAGAGGCAGGCAGATCCCTGTGAGTTCGAGGCCAGCCTGGGCTACCAAGTGAGTTCCAGGAAAGGCACAAAGCTACACAGAGACACCCTGTCTCGAGAAAAACCAAAAACCAAAACAAAACAAAACAAAAAAAAAACCCATATATTTACAACAATAAATTGTGTGATCTCTATGTGATATATGTGGGGGGTCCTTCTCCCACACATGTACACGTGGGGGCCCGGGTCACCCCCTCTGTTGCTTCTCACCTTAGTGACACAGGGCCACTGTACCCGGAGCTTGTGTGCCCCGTTCCAGGCATGCACATGGGGGTCAGAGGCCGTCCTCCTCTATTACCCGGTCCCACGGTCCCACTGTCCCACTAGACCTGAAGCTTGCCATTTGCACTAGACGACTGGCTAACAAGCTCCCAGGATCCATCTGCCTCTACCCCTACCCCTAGCCTGGAGCTACAGCAGCATACGCCCACATCTAGCTTTTCCATGGGAACCAAGGATCTAAACTGTGGTCTTTAGTCATGTACACAGTACTTTACTCACTGAACCTGCCCCTTAACAAAAACACTTTAAAGGTCATAAAGACAACACAAATTTTCACCTGGTTTCAGCTAATAAGGTCCTGCAGTCCCAAGGGCTGCACAACTGTACATCTTCTTTCTTCATACAGCACCGGTACACCCCCACTTCCCATTACCTCCTAGGAAGAATGATAACCTCACCCTTGTTCCCCAGACTGCCACACTCGGCCCACCTGCCTCCAATCCTAACTGCCCGTCCCCTGCTCTGAGGATCCTCTGTGTGCACCTCACTTCTTCTTCCACTGACCTCCCCTGCCCGAGGGAACCAGCCTAGGCAGTGTCCCCACTCTGTGGCACTCAGGGTTCCCTTCAGTTCTGCCTCAGGGTGTGAAGGACATCAGGAGGGAGGCCACATGCCTCAGAGAGAGGACATTCCTAGCTCGCCAATGGCAAGGCCACAGGAGACATCACTGAGGGGGCCCTTTCAGATTCAGTATCTTAATCATAAGAAACTCCCAGTGGGTGGACTTATCCGTTACAGTTTGTGGTTATAGTGTCTGTGCAAGCACACAGAAATAGCCCAGCTACTTCCTCCAGGGTTAGGCCCTGCACACATCTATACCGGAACCACCATACAGTGTTGCACTCTCTTCACCAAGGCTTGCCAGATCCCAAACCTAACTGCAGTGGGTGGCTGTTAAAGCTGTTACAGCCACCCACTGTACCTAGCAGAGCACCCTATTGCCTGGGCCTCAACAGGACACAGGGCACCGTGGCTGTGAGCACGGCCAGCCTTAGATTGGCTTGAGCCATGGAAGTCTCAGCTCTTTTGCCTGTAGAACGAGAACCTATCTGCAGTGTCAGAATTCATGAGGGCTTGGTGGTAGGGCACTTGCCCAGCACCCCCGAGCCCTGGGCTTGATCCCCAGCGCTACCCCTCCCCACAGTCCCTAAAAAAGCTAAGTGAAGAGCAAACAGCTCCTCCCCAACCATGTCAACCCCACTGGTGGGTGGGTTTCTCTCCTAGTCCAGATGAGCTCCCTCATTACTGTGACAGGACCAGAGAGGAAGCCCTGAAAGGAGAGCAAGCCCTTCTTCCGCTTTTACCTGTCCCTATGACAGACAGCCACACCTGGCTCGTCACCTCCTGAACAACCTGACCAGAGAAAACCACACAAATGAACTTCAAATTCCTGGGCCCAAGACTTAACACTGGTACAGCTCTCTGACCAGCAATTCCAATGCTGCTCTCTAGAACCACGCCTGGCCTTCGTATCTCCTCCCCTCCTCCCCATTCCACTCTGCCAATGACTAACTCAACGGGCTGCCTTGGTTGTCTCCCTAACCCATCTCTAAAATCACTAAGCACTTACTCTAAACCATGCATGATCCTCAGCCCTAGGGTTCAGCAGGGATGTCAGGACAAAGGTAGACATATACGTCAGGTAGAAACAAACGCTACAGAAAACCTGAGCACACAAAGCCTGAGGCTGCAATCCACTATGAATTCCCAGGGGCTTCTCAGACACAAGGAGGTGTTGCTAATCCCCACTGACATTAGGGGTGGCAATGTGACTTGCTTGAGCCAAGAAAACCTAAGATAATGTCACTTCCAGACAGATGCTTAGAGCTGTGAATCATTCATGCTCTTTCCCTTTACCAGAGCTCAAGATGGTAGCCACCCTGTCATCCAGATGTTTCCAGCTGAAGACAGTGTAGGGTGGACACCCCCACCCCCAGGTGATTCTCTACGGAGCTGGGCAGCAAGGCTTGTTCTTGTACAGCAGGCCTCTGATGCTCACCTAAGGTACTTACTGTTAAAGAGCTAGTGGAAGAGGCAGCTGACCTACACAGGGCAGCCAGGGAAGCCTTGCTCAGAGGTAAGATCTGGACAGAGACCTTAGCGAGCAGGGAGCAGGCTTGCACTATCTGGGGGAAGGAGCTCTACCAAAGGAACATAAGGCATACAGGCTCTAAGAAGAACCACATTCAACAGGCAATAGGACCATCCACACACAGCAGGCGTACAAGGCACACAGGGGGGTGCTAAGGCCAAGGGGGAGGGGGTGTCAGCGCACAGGACACAGGTGGGGGGGGGGCAGAGAGCAGAGCCTGAGGCACGAGGAGGCTTTCAGCCTTCCCCAGGATGGCAGGATTATCTGGGGTGGAGAAGGGTTAGGTAGAGGGATAATGCCATCCGTGTTACATCATCATTTGAGATTTAGAAGACAGGAGTACAAGAGGGGTCCAGTCAGGAGGCCATTTGGATGACCAAGTAAGAAATAATGACACTCAACCAAATAGCCCAGGAAAGGCGGCTGGCTTCTGGTCAATTCCTCGATTCTGAAACTACCTACAGTGATCTATCCCACTTGTCCTGACTGCTTTATAACGGTATTTAAACATGGATTTAGATCTACCAGCTCTAGCTGACTAGAAGATGGGCCATTACGTCTGGCATGACAAAGAAATGCCACCAATATCCCGGGATGTCACAAGTTCTAAATGGGATGTCACAAGTTCTAAAGGCACACTTCAGTGTGAAGAAGTGTACCTGTTATTCCTGCTTTGGTCCCCAGAGCACAGGCTCCTGGCGGCAGCGGCTGAGGCTGGCATGTTCCTGGCTGCAACCAGGGATTCCCAAAGGCAGTCAATGGGTGTTTGTTAGATGGAAGGGCTCTGACGGAGAACAGAACTTACCCAACTGTCCACTGATGAAGAATACACAAACAGGAACAAGCTGCCACATATATACAACAGGATTTAATTCAGTCATGAAAGGGAAAGGAATTCTGGTTCATGTTTGTTACAATATTGGTGAACCTGAGGACACAGAGCTAAGAGAAATAAGCCTGTCTCAAGAGGACAAATATCCCACGGTTCCCTTTATATGCGGCATCTAGAACTGTGAAATTCACAAAATCAGAGAGTAAAACAGCGGTTGACAAAGGCAGTTGGCGCTACAACCAGGGAGTTGCTTAATGACACAGTTACAGTTCTGGAGGTAAGAAGAGTTCTGGAGGTTTTCACACAAAAACATGGATGGACCGCATACCACTGACATGTGCACTTGAACGTGGGTGAGGCTACACAAGGTATGATATACGTCACTGATTTATTAAACATCACAGGAAGGGCTGGGGAGATGGGTCAGTGGTTAAGGACACTGGCTTCTTCTAGAGGACCCAGATTCGATTCCCAGCACCCACACAGTGGCTCACAACCATCTGTAACTCTAGTTCCAGTGGATCAGTCCTCCTGGCCTCCACGGGCACTGCATGCAATCAGTACACAGACATACATGCAGGCAAAACAACCATACACAGAAAATTGTTTAAAAAATCAGAAGTAATCACACTTACTGAAGGCCAGCAAGAGATAAAAAGCACTTGCCACCTTGCCTGACCACCTGAGTTTGAGCCCCAAGATCCGAGTAAAGACGGAAGGAGGGAACCAACTCTACAAAGCTGTACGACCTCCACAAACATGCCATGAAAAACACACTCCAAACCCCACAAAAATGAACAAAATACTTACTAAAAGAATTTATTCTTTTTTATATAACCATTTCAATTTTATCCAGGACAGGTGGGAATATAAAGCTAGTCAGGGCAGTCTACCATATTAATGGGTTAAAGGAAAACATACTGTGTGATGTTTTTCATAAATTTCAAAAAGTAAAATTTATTTTGTTTCCTTTTTTTTTTTTCTTTCTATTTTGGTTTTTCGAGACAAGGTTTCTCTGGAACTCACTCTATAGACCAGGCTGGCCTTGAACCAGAAATCTGCCTCTATCTGCCTCCCAAATGCTGTGATTAAAGGTGGGTGCCACCACCACAACCTGGCTTCAAAAAATAAAATTTAAATAAAATATGCTGTAAAAAAATAAGCTGTCCCCTTGGTCTAGCTCACGACCTCTCGCACTAACCAACACTTGCTAGCACTGTCTAATCTTGCGACCTTGCTCCTGGCATTCACCTCTACAGCAGGGCCTGTGGCACCTCTTAGCCATCTCTCCAAACATTCTCCTCACGTAGGAGCTCCCTCTCCCCACAGCCCTCACCAGACGCATCCCTCGGCACGCTCTACTAGTCGCGGCGTCCTTCACGACCTCAGTCTTCAGTCAGCCCTTCGTCGTCTCCCCCAGAACACAAGCTCTATGACTGCAGAAGGGTCCTTGCTTGTCTTGTTCACGACTCTGTCCCCACAGCTCAAACACCACTTCGCATACAGTACCCCTTCAGTACTTGTGGCAGTAAATCAAAGAAGTACATGGTTTAATTCTCAACTCTGTGAAGAAGGCACTACTCTCTTCAAATTGGCACTCTAGGGAAAATGAGGTTTAGAGAATACATTACTTGTGCGTGGTAACAAATGCCTTAGCTTGGGTGCCCTGAAAGGGAAGGTCAGACAGAGGCTTACAGGCAGGTGGTTTGCACTGGACTGTGACCCCAAGCAGCAAAAGTGAAGGACAGGGGAAGGAATGAGGGAGAGTCCACACAGCGACCATTATCAAGTTCCTGCACCACCTCTGGCTCACCCTCCAGATCAATGGGTCTCTCAACCCTCATCAGAGAAGCTTCTATTAGCAGTAGAGGGTATTAACACAAAACCCCACAACTAGCCAAGGTTCAGAGAATAAAAGACTGTAGAATGTTCAGCCCTAAAGGAAACATGTATACCGTCCCCTCAATGCTAAGGCTCAGAGATCACTGAGGAAGAGGGGCGGAGAGAGCCTAAGAGCCAGAGGTGGTGGATGGCGATGGGGAAAACATGTCTTCTGAACACAGCAGAGCAGCTGAACACTGAACTCAGAGTTTGTGACAGCAAGCCTAAGCCAAACCGAATCCCAGTGATGGAGAGAGGAACTGGGCACACAATCCCACCCAGCCAGCCACTGTTAGCTGCTGAGAGAAGAGGCAGTTTTCTCTATGAGTATAGCCCCCGGTGTGCAGCTCCAGTACAAAATATCCAAGAATGTTTTAGCAGCACAAATATCTTGAAGAGTTTTGTTGCTGTTGATCTTTTTAAAGGTCACAAAGCTGGGTGGGTAAGGAAGAGAGGTGTGTCTGGGAAAAGTTGAGAGGTGATTATGACCAAAACACACTGTACAAAACTCTCAAAGAATGAGCCATCTTTTTAAGACTACATTATCAGGTTGGCTCCCACCAAAGCAACACATCAGCAAGACTTTCCAAAGCCTGACAAAGGCATCTGGATCTACCACCCAGGAAGGGCGAGGAGAACTAGACTGGCCTCTGGTGGGTGGGAAAGCCATCCTGGAGGAAGGAAGAAGCAAGCATGATCAAGCTTACCAAACGGCACTCCAGGGACAGGCGGGATGAGAAAGGAGGCTGAGCAAACAGAAAAGATGCACAAGATGGACCTGACAGCACCTAGCAGTGGCATCCAGCGGAAACCAGATTCAAACCCTGGCAACCTGATACTGATACAGCCATATCCTGTGTTACATACAGCACAGCATACATACCATACCATACATACCCACAGTCCACTGGTACTCTCACCTTGCTGCTGACAAAGCCAAAGACATAAACTGCCACAAAAAGCCCTAACACATTACAATGGTGCTTGTCACTAACAAGTAAATGCAACTCTGAATGCAGGCAGCAAAAAGAATGCAGTCTGTGGAAAGTGTGAGTAACAGCAGGATGGACACTTACTAATGCTCAAGTTATCAAAACTAAGTTGTACAACTATGTTGTTGATATGAAACGCACCCCAAAGGCTGTTCAAAGACTGGTCCCTAGAGCAGCAGTGTGAGGTGGCTGGATGATAATGGGACTAATTGTTACCACTGGATTGATTCAGAGCTGAACAGCCTGTTGTGGAGGTGGACCCTAGTCCTCCTGCTGTGGAATATTATTTTAAGAGTGTTACATTCATTTATGTTGTGGAACTTTTGTTTAATGACTCAAAGATGTGTTGCATTCTTTTATGTTGCATTTGTTTAACTCCGTGAAGCTGTGTTACTTTGCCTGTCTAAAACACCTGATTGGTCTAATAAAGAGCTGAACAGCCAATAACTAGGTAGGAGAGGAACAGGCGGGGCCGCCAGGCAGAGAGAATAAACAGGAGGAGAAATCTAGAGAAGAGGGAGGAGCGAGAGAAGGAGGAGGAGAGGAGGGCGGCAGGAGCCAGCCACGGAGTAAGAAGGGATAGAGACAGGTAAGAGTCCGGAGGAAAACATAGACCGGGTAATTTAAGTCAGAAAAGCTGGCTAGAAAAGCCACACTAAGGCCAGGCGTTCATAAGTAAGAGTAAATCTCTATATTTATTTGGGAGCAGGGTGGCAGGCCCCCAAAGAGTAAATAACAACCACCTACATCCTCCATCTCTTCTCTCCCTCTCTCCCTCCCTCCCCTCCTTCTTCCCCTTTTCCCCCCCCCCCCCACCTTACACTTCTCTCTCCATCCTTCCACCCATCATTCCTGGCTGCCATGAAGCAAGCTCCTCCTCCATCACACATTCTCACCACCATGGCACTGCCTCACATAGCCCGAAGGCAACAGAACCAGCTAACCGTGGATTCACATTTCTAAAGCCACATCTGAGGTAAATCTTTCCACACTGAAACTGTTCTTCCCAAGTACCTGTCACTATGGTGGTAAGCTCACATACATATACATAGTCATTCATTCATTCATTCATTCATTCATTCACTCTCTCTGACTCACACACACACACACTATCTTTCACACAGTCTCACACACATATTCTCTCCCATATTCACACACACACACACACACCAACATTGAGGATTCAGGCCACAGCAATTACCATAGATATGCACAACGACTTTATCACAAAGATACTCTCCTAGCATTGTCTATATTACTGTGAAAATAGTATCTATAAATACCCAAAAGGAAAATAGAAAAATTAAATTATGTTCTATGTGTAAAACGGAATAATATTCAACACTAAGAAATAGGTAGTATAAAAATACTTCAAGCCTTAAAAAGATGTTCCTAAAAATAGTGTTAGTGGCATTATAGTACAATAGTTTTTAAAAAACAAAACATAAATAGATGTTTTGTAAAGCATGTATCAAAATACTAACAATGATAATCATGCTCTATTCATGAGATGTTTTGCTTTTTACACAAATCTATTTTAATGGAAAATTAATTTTTAACTAGTTACTTATTCAAGGAAAAGTTCACCATATCCTCATACTCAGAGCTCAGGCAAGTCACTAGCCAACTTCCTGTCTGTGAGTGGAGTCAGGAAGTAGTTGGCACACCAGAGCCCAGGCAGTAAACAAATACGCTTTGAAAAGTCGTTCCTCTGACAGACATCTCTTTCCCTCTGAGGATGGGAAGGCTATGACTGAACGAGCAGGCAATGCACTAATCTAAAGGTCAAAGCGAAACTGTCTACAGCGAACGTGGTTAAAACAGCCAAGTTTATAAGAGACCATGATAAATGAAGACCACATGAGAATAGGAAGAAGCAAAGTGCTAGAGAGGTCCACAGAAATCCACAAAGATACCTCCACAATAGACTACTGGCAATGGTCGAGAGACAGCCCGAACTGACCTACTCTGGTGATAGGATGGCCAAACACCCTAATTGTCATGCCAGAAACCTCATCCAATGACTGAGGGAACCAGATGCAGAGATCCACGGTCATGCCCCAGGTGGAACTCCAGGAGTCCAATTGGCGAGAAAGAGGAGGGACTGTATGAGCGAGAATTGTTGAGACCAAGGTTGGAAAAAGCACAGGGACAAATAGCCAAACTAGTGGAAACACATGAACTATGAACCAATAGCTGAGGAGCCCCCAACTGGATCAGGTCCTCTGGATTAGTGAGACAGTTGATTTGCTTGATCTGTTTGGGAGGCATCCAGGCAGTGGGACCGGGTCCTGTCCTCAGTGCATGAGCTGGCTGTTTGGAACCTGTG
>CABHPH010144850.1:41010-60105 GCA_902168325.1 Peromyscus nudipes
AGTGGGACCGGGTCCTGTCCTCAGTGCATGAGCTGGCTGTTTGGAACCTGGGGCTTATACAGGGACACTTGGCTCAGCCTGGGAGGAGGGGACTGGCCCTGCCTGGACTGAATCTACCAGGTTGAACTCAATCCCCAGGGGAGTCTTTGCCATGGAGGAGATGGGAATGGGAGGTGGGCTGGGGGGAAGAACAAGGGAATCTGTGGCTGATATGTAAAATTAAATTAAATTATAAAAAAAATAAAAATAAATAAATATCCATTAGAAAACAATTTTTTAAAAAAGATTTCTCTGGAGTCATTTTGTTCCTACTTCTCTTTGGTATGACCAAAGTTTACCACCATTATTTGTGGCAATTAACACCACTTAGGCTTAGGTGGCTGAGCCATAAAATAATGACTATAATGACTCCATTTCAGGTTGATTATCTCATATCCGATCCTGTCCTGATAAAAGGTCTTCCCGTGTCTCCTGAGTCCTTATTATCTGGAGGTAGGAATTCACTGTTCACAGACTTTAGGTGAAGAAATGGGCTGGAAGATTAAATAGCTTGCCTCAGGTCAGAGCTTTATAGTAAAGGGGCTGCTATTTGAACCCAGTTCTGCCTTACTATGAAAAAACATTTTTTCTAATATCTACCGAGAAAAATATACTTTACATATTTACTATCTTACACTTAAAGTAAAACTTTGATCTTCAAAAAGTCAAACATAGACCGAACGACTCATAAATTCCACTCCCAGACATATATCCAGGAAAAGCGAAAACAGGACCTCAAACAGAAGCTTAGATATGAATGTTTAAAGCGGTGTTATAACAGCAGGTAAAACACAGCCAGTGACCACCAACACATGAAAAGACAAACAAAACATATTCCATACAATGGAATATTGTCTGGGGGAGAGGAATGGCGTCCTGGCGCCTGCTACATGTCATGGGCAAACCTCACAGCAAAATAATACAAATACAGCAGCATCAATAAGTAAATACTGTAAAAGGCTGCAAGGAGAATCTTGCTGTGTGAATTTCCCCTGAATATTCTGAGCACTGAAGACACTAACCACAGGTTTTGCTTAACTGTATGGGCTGTTACAGAAGGTTGCTAGCTGCAGACACAATGGGGGAGCAGCAACCTGTAACTCCATCTGCCCCCACATGTCTGGCCTGCAAAAGTACAGGTCAAAAACCCAGTGTGGTTGACACCCTTCAAGCAGGGGCCGCCATACCCCGCCACAAGCACTCATCTTCCCATTAGTGACTGTTAAACTAGTTGGTAAAGCTCTCGGGGTTCCCACAAAGAAAGGGATCATTTAGTATCTCATGAAGTAACTTTCTCACAACTTTATCATGAGAAAGGGACTGAATGAACCAAGGGTGGAAGTTCACAAAAGTACAGTCAGCCACACACTGGGAGAGGTGCCCTCAGCCCCCTCCTCCATTTAGTTCCCAGGCCACTGGGCTTCCTGGGCAGACTCCTAAAGGACTTGTCTCGGGTGACCACACTGCAGTGTGATGAATGAGTACTTCTGATGACCATCTCCACGAAGTCTCTGTAAGACTGCCCAGGGCCAAAGGGTCCCAGTTTATAACTGTGACACCCATTTCCCAGACTGGTTACAGGTTCAAAACAAAACAAAACTGAAAGCCGTCCATGAATGGTCTTTTGTCCCTTATCCCCTGGGGAGAATTCAGTGACACCAGGCACCTGCCTCATTGACTGCTCCTTACACAAGTGCCCAGGCAATCAGGCAGAATGCCTGTCTCACGAGGGGAGTCGATAAACGCCTGTTGCTGTGGCAACGGTTCTGAAGTGTACTGGGAAAATGAACAGAAGAAAGTGCCAAGAAGGTTCTAGAGTGAAAAAAAAACAAAAACAAAACAGGAACAAGGACTTGCCCTCAAAAGGGTGTCTATCTAAAACATGTAGACAGGATGAGTTGAGAGCAGTAGCAATAAAGTTTAAAAGGATGTTCTGAAACAGCACTGAAGGCTGAGGCTGGCTCCCAGGTCATAGAAAAGTGTATCAAATCTCCAAAGCACCTGAAACAGCATCAGGCACTGACATCTTACTTAGTGTTACCACTGTGCTCAACTCTAGCTGGGTGTATACTCACTAGAGAGATTTAATGTAAACACTAACCCCTTCACTAATCATGAAAAGCGGTGACTGTAAAAAGCGCTAATTAGATGAGAAACACAGTTACAATGAAATAATTTTAGTGAAAAGGGGTAAGGACACTCCTGTTTCTTAAGCACGGGGTTAGTCCTTCAACAGCAGAAACAACTCTGAAAGTTGAGTCAAGATGCTTGTGGAAAGCTCTCCACCTGTACAATAAACTGTAAGGGATAATAAAACATAATTCCAAAATGTGGACATCTGAGGTAGGTGACAAAAAAAGGAGTTGTTTTTAGAGCCTGAGCCCAGGCATGCTCAGTGGCACAGGAAGTCCATGCCAAGCAGCAGCACACACTCGAAAGACCCCGTTGCCATGCCACAATGCCAGGTCACTCACCTCAGGAGAAAACTGAAATCTGGACACTTGTAAAGTCCCAAATACCTCAACCTCTTCCCACAGCCTTCCATGTCACAGAGACCTGTGGCCCGAGCATCTCCCCACCTGCCAAGAACCCCCCACCCCTGTCCATGAGAATGCCATGGATAACAACCTGGGGACATGCCAGGTATGGATCCAGGCATTCAAAGACTCAGCATCTTACCCCAAAAAAGAAGGCCAGGCAAAAACGACAGAGCTACAAGGGCATGCTAGGACATCAGAGGAGAGAAGCAGATGGTATGCGTGCATCCCGAGGCTGTCCATGTGGACCACGTTGGCCCACTTGGAAAGACACAAGTGAAGCACACATCTACAGGGCCTGAGTCTGACTTTAGAGCTTGGATGAGTTAAGGGGCCCAGCCTCTCTGCTGAAAATCCACCAGAGAATCAAGCTAGAAACAGTGAAGTCTGGGCTTCCATGTGACCTCCCCACACCTCACTAGTCTGTGAGCTGAGGAAAGAAAAGGTCCCACTCAAACCTCAAACACTAAAACCAAGTCCAAAGAAGCAAAGAGCAAATAAAAGCCAGGAAACCAGGAAGAGAGGGAAAACAAATTCCAGCCTAACCGAGTGGACTGGGGCCCCGTCGGCTCCTCCTCCTGTCCAGTTGTTCTGAGATAACAACCCTCCAGACACCAGAGAAGTGTATCCTTTCAAATGAAGCCAGGGCACAGGGAAGCTCTGGGAAGGAACATGAGCAATCATGATGCACAGCACCCCTCACGCTGCACTCCACCCCACAGACGCACTGGAGTGTCCACTCTGTCCTGGTACCTTCTACTCTATTAGGTACAAGTTCCCACGCTATAATTTGCATGCATAAATTTTAAAGAAAACTCTATCACTACAATAAAAAATGTCACTTGGTAATTGGAGATGATGACTGTAAAAATAAACACAGTTCTAACAAAACAGTCACTCGATTCTACTAATTTTATTGTTGGCTGAAAACTCTCAGCCTGCCTCCTGTTCTCTGTTATGGTGGGAAACTGATCTACTAGGCAGGTATTTATAAGAACACTCTGAGACTTTTCTCTTTAATATATCTGTGACTAAGGAGGCCTAAATGGCCTTTACTGTTGGGCCCAACACTGTTTAAAGTTACCTCTGGCAACAGTAATGCCACTGAGAGCTTCAGTGGGCCACTGAGCCGTCCATAAACCCCTCCCCAAGCCTATTCCCACACTCTTTCCCACAGACAGCCTCTCTGGAAAGAAGGCTTGGCCAGCCAATAAAATCCTACAACCTTCTACAACAGAAGCAGCACATTCAGGGCTGGAAGTCTCAAAGGAGAGAGAGCTTGGGGAACCTTCAAAGTTCAGCAGGGTACCAGGGAAACAAAACAAACAAAAAGTGCCGAGAAAGGCGATGCATGCTCAAGGAGCAGCAGCAGAGGAGGACGGATCTGAGGCAGTGTAGAAAAAGAGACTGCTAGACTCCCTGCTGGACTCCTTACACGGTGGCTTCCACAGTAAATACACACCCATAGGAATGTTAGAAGAGCTAATGACTTCTCTTCCATATAGAAATCAACCCACAGACAAATGGAGGAAGGCTTGCTATCAGACCATATTGAAAACACAGGGCCATATATGACACATAATTAGGAACTTGTTCCTGGGCTAATTTCTTTTTTGTTTATTTTTGAGACAGAATCTCACTGTGTAGTCCTGGCTGGTCTGGAACTCACAATGGGCTCACTGCTCATTTTCATAGTGAAATCTACTGAATATGCCAAAAATTGATCAATTAAAAAATATTTGGGGCCAGGCAGTGGTGGCATACACCTTTAATCCCAGCACTCGGGAGGCAGAGCCAGGCGGATCTCTGTGAGTTCGAGGCCAGCCTGGTCTACAGAGCGAGTTCCAGGACAGGCACCAAAACTACACAGAGAAACCCTGTCTCAAAAAAAAAAAAATGGGTATATTCTTTGAAATTATAAAAATATGTGAACTACAAAAATCAAAACTGTAAGATGAAGAGCTAAACCACACACAAAAAAGAGAAAAACATCCACTTTCCCAGGCTCACAAACAACCGCAGATGAAGAGAACAAGGAGGTAACATTTAATCTCTCCATTGACAAGATTGTTAAATTATCATGCTCAATGGTTACAAGTGTGTGGTGAGGAGCCTGCCATCCACGGCTGACACAAGCTTCCCATCCCATAATGGCAGTGCAGATCAAGAGCTGCACAATGCACCATTCTTTGCTCCTATAATTCCATAACTTATTATTCTTTTTGAGTGACTTCAAGAATGTGACCACTGTCATAGTGCAGGCCTTTAATCACAGCAGGTAGGAGGCAGAGGCAGGTGGATCTCTGTGAGTTTGAGGCCAGATTGGTCTACATAGTGAGTTCCAGGTCAGCAAGAGCTACACACTGAGACCCTGTCTCGGAAAGAAAAAAAAAAAAAAGAGGAGGAGGAAGAGGAGGAAGAAGAAGACTGGTGGAAAGGTGGGTTGAGAGAACTGGCTGCTCTTCCAAAGGACACAGGTTCAATTCCCAGCACCGACAAGGCAGTTCATTTGTCTCTAACTCCAATTCAAGGGGATCCAACACCCTTTTCTGGCCTCCTTGGGCAACTAGACACACAAGTATGAACAGACATAAATGCAGCAAAACACCCATAATCATAAAATTTTAAAATAAGAATTAAAAAAAAAACAAATAATAAAGCTGTCCTTTAAAAAGGGAAAAGCTGGGCAGTAGTGGCAGTGGTGGTGCACACCTTTAATCCCAGCACCCGGGAGGCAGAGGCAGGAGGATCTCTGAGTTCAAGGCAAAGAATGGGACTATGGCTTGGGGTGCAACTCAGGAGTAGAGTGCTTGCCTGGTATTCACCGAACAACAGCCAACCAACCAACCAACAAGCCAAGGAAGACAGAAAAGAAAAAGAACGATGGGATCCGAACTTCCAGACACATTCAGCTTGACAGTTTCTCAATGGAAAATACTGAAGAGAAACATTTTAGTGTTAGAAAATGCTACAGTCATTCAAACTTGTCATTTTGAATATCTAATGTTGAGAGGACATCAATGTACATTTGAATTCTGTTTCTGCACTAAACCAAAAATACACACATTTACGTACATCTGTGCCTAAGAGAAGAGAACCCACCATAAATAGCTATCAATGCTGTTTACGTGGGTGGGCAAGTGACTGTGTGAGACTAGCCCTTTCTACACTAGACATTTGTGTGGTTTCTTTTCAGCAAGCATGTCTAATTTTACAAGACAGAACAAACATCACAAGCCAGCACTGGAGGTTATTAATACGGATAAATCCACTTAAGGTTAAATTTTAAAGTAAAATATAACACTTGCCGCAATTTTGCTTTCAGAAATGTTGACATACAGGAGAGGGTGGAAGGAGGGACAAAGTACAGTAAAGATGTCTGATAGAACCTCAAAAACTGTATTACTGCATTTACCTAAAGTTATACATAATACATATAAGTGTGTGTGTATATATGTACTTTTTTGGGGGGAGAGGATTCAAGACAGGGTTTCTCTGTGAAACAGTTCTGGCTATCCTGGAACTCACTCTGTAGACCAGGCTAGCCTCAAACTCAGAGATCTGCCTGCCTCTGCCTCCCAAGTGCTGGGATTAAAGGCGTGCGCCACCACTGCCCAGCTAATATGTACATTTACCAAATGAAGTTATGCCACTTGGGCTGACAATGCTCCCCCAAGAGCCAGACAACAACCACAGGACTAGGCATGAGAAGCCTCCATGCAAGCTGCTGGGCAGGGTAGTCCAAGTGACTCCAAACAATGCAGGCCCTTGGCCTGCCCCTGGTTGCCTCTCAAAGGTTGAATGTTTTAAGTCCCCACTGTTGAAGACACCACATGTTTAGAACACAAGAATCAGAAAATTCAAGCTAGATCTAACCTAAAAGTCTCCCTCGGTATAGATATCATAGTACCAGAAAGTATTATGTAAACTGCCAAGGAAGGAATAATCCTATCAATCCAATCAATAATCCATCTGTGAGACCTATTAATTATAATGATGACCAGCTTGGCAAAATATCCCTAAAGGTGTTTTGCAGAATATTTGGTTAACCATGTAAAGATGTGTTGCATTTGTTTAATTATGTAAAGATGTGTTGCTGTTTTACCTTACTTGCCTAAGGCACCTGATTGGTCTAATAAAAAGCTAAGTGGCCAGTAGCAAGGGAGGAGGAATAGGCAGGACTTCCAGGTAGGGAGAGTGAGTAGGAGGAGGAGTTTAGGCTCAGGGAAGAAAGAAAAGACGACGACAGCCAGATGCAGAGAAGCAGGAAAGTACGACATACAGAATGAAGAAAGGTAAAACGCCCCAAGGCAAGACACAGACGCAGAGAAGCAGGTTAAATTAAGTTAAAGAGCTAGTGGGACAAGCCTAAGCTAAAGGCCTAGCATTCATAATTAATAATAAGAGTCCATGTCTTTATTTGGGAGCTGGTTGGCAGCCCAAAGAAAATGCCAACTACAAAGGGGCACAAAGTGCAACAGGGGCACTCATATCGTGGCAGGAACCCACAGCTGTCTAAATGGACGCAAGGCCCATTCTATAGGAGGAAAATCACATCTGGCTTCATAACCGAGACAACTATCCAGGGCTAGTGAGGTCATGGATCTTAAAAAAGAACCTACTTTACTAGACCAGCATAATCCTAACTGCATTCTAAAACTTATCCTTATACCCACACGTAAGTGTAGCTCTTACCCTTCATCAAATAAGCTTCTCTTTGCAGCAAACAGAGACCATTGCAGAAAACCACAACTGGACCCAATGGACACAATCAAGAGACCCCGGGGAGCCCGCCCCACAGATGCATTGCCAACACAACTCCTGCACATAAAGCTCAAAGAACATCAGAGAAAGGATGGAAAGATGCTGAGTCAGATGACCAAGAAGTCTACTATGAGATTCTGTCCCAAGACACGACAGAAAAGCTACACCCACGAATCCTCAACAATATGTGTAGCCATAAGTTTTCTCTGGTCCCGCCCAGCCCCGCGGTCCCTCAGCCCTTATAAAATAATCATTCGGGGCTGGAGAGATGGCTCAGAGGTTAAGAACACCGACTGCTCTTCCAGAAGTCCTGAGTTCAATTCCTAGCACCCACGTGATGGCTCACAACCATCTGTAATGAGATCTGGTGCCCTCTTCTGTATACATAATAAATAAATAAATCTTTAAAAAAAATTAAAATAAAAAAATAAAATAAGCCGGGCATTGGTGGCGCATGCCTTTAATCCCAGCACTTGGGAGGCAGAGGCAGGCGGATCTCTGTGAGTTCAAGGCCAGCCTGGGCTACCAAGTGAGTTCCAGGAAAGGCGCAAAGCCACACAGAGAAACCCTGTCTTGAAAAACCAAAAAAAAATAAAAATAAAAAATAAAAATAAAATAAAATAAAATAATCATTCAGAGGATTAATACTATTTATAAACTGTATGGCCTATGGCAGGCCTCTTGCTAGCTAGCTCTTATAGTTTAACTCAACCTATAATTATTAATCTATGTATCACCACGTGTTCCATGGCTTTACCTGCATCCTGTTACATGTTGTTCTTAGGATGGCCATCTAGCATCTCTCCCATTTCATCTTTTTCTTTTCCTCTCTCTCTCCTTGGATTTCCTGCCTGCCTCTAAGCTGCCTTACAGTGTATTTATTAACCAATGGGAACAACATATATTCACAGCATACAGAAAGACGTCCTCCAGTGAATATGGCTGCCTAAACAAAGCCTAAACAATGACAGTATCAACAGACATGCTAACTCAGAAGGGGAAATCTCACTGGGTCCCACACCTAGATAAGAACAAGCCGAGGAAGGAAGAATCAGCCTCTCCTAGGGATGAGACCCCTAACTGGTTATCCCGTACAAAGTGATGGACCCTAAGTCATATGCACCCAAACAGGTTTGTGTGTGTGTCTGTGTGTCTGTGTATGAGAGAGACAGAGAGAGTATAAGTGTAACTAATAATAAACAATACTAATGTAATAATAAGAAAAAGAGGCCATCAATTTGAGAGGAGAGAAGACATGGACATGGGAGGGGTTGGAGGGAGGAAAAGGAGGGGAGGAAGAGAAAGGAGAAAATGTTTACATGTATACACACTCAATTATGTGAATGAAGGTCAAGTCTGTCAGCCTAATAGCTTGCTTTCCTTACATTGGGTTTTTCATTTCTAAGTAGTTTTAAAATGTCGATAAGTTAAAACAGCTTTTTAATTAACTTTTTGCAAATACAAAATAATTCAGCCAGGCGGTGGTGGTGCACGCCTTTAATCCAAGCACTTGGGAGGCAGAGGTAGATGATCTCTATCAGTTCGAGGCCAGCCTGGTCTACACAGCGAGATCCAGGACAGGCACCAAAACTACACAGAGAAACCCTGTCTCAAAACAAAAAAAAAAAACAAAACAAAAAACAAAAACAAACAAACAAAAAAAGGACTTCACTCTATTTTCATATGTCATTGTACTTTGTTCACTGTTAACCAGCACCCTCCCTCTATCCCCACCTTCCTCCTCCTGTGGGCTCCTTTCTTGCCCCCCCCAAGACACACACACACACGTGTGTGTGTGTGTGTGTGTGTGTGTGTGTGTGTGTGTGTATGAGAATTTTTTTCAAGTATATGTGTTGAGCATGCTTGTGTGTGCAGGTGGGTGTGCACATGTGTGGATGTATGTGGAAGCCCAAGGCTGATGTTGGGAATCTTTCCCGTGTGCTCTCTTTCTTACTCTTTTTGAGGCAACATCTGTCAATCAAGCAGATGTCAATCAAACACGGAAATAACAGACGGGGCTAGTCTAGCTGGCCAGCGTGCTTTGCCTCATCTCCATCTTCCAAGGCTGAAATTACAGGGGAGACGCTACACTCACCCACCATGCCCTCCTGACATTTACATGGGTCCTCTTGATCAGAACTCCAGTCTTCTTGCTTGGACAGCAACCTCTTTGACTGGCCAGGCAAGTTTTATATGCTGGGCCATCTCCCCAGTGCAAAAACAACTTTTTCATTATGGAGTTGCTAAGGGCCTTGGAAGTATTACTTTTCACTGCCAATCATTAAATAACAATGCAGACAAATATTAGTGTCTACTCTCTCCACTGTATCAGGCTACATTAAAGAGACTGGGGGGTGTGGTCAAAAAAATGGTAATATAACGCATAAAAACAAGAAAATGTATAGGCTGGGGAGATGACTCCGTTGGCTTTGTACAAACTTGTGCCGAGTTCAATCTCCAGTACTCAGGTAAAATCTGTAACCTGGAGCTGGGGGTGGGGAGGTGGCGAACAGAGGCAAGCAGATCCCTGAAGCACATGGGCAGCCAAATGTTTGAGCTCCAGGCTCGGTGAAAGACTGCCTCAAAAAATACAGGAGACCAGCTGAGGAAGACACACAACAGCAACCTGTGGGTCCACAGGCACACATACACATGCACACTCACACAGGCATGTACACATACATGTGTGTATATAGAGAAACATCTGGAGACATGGTTAAGATGCACTGTATACATCTATGGAATTTTCAATGAATTAAAATTGAATAAAATGAGGATTCAATTATAATTCTCATTTATTTTTATAAAACTTCAAGCCCTCTTGATACCGTTATTTCCAAACATTTTCCCAAAATGCTGGGATAAATTACTTATCAAGTTCCCCATATCAAAATTATACACAAATGCATCTTAAAGCAGCTGAGGAAGGCAGGCTCCACTTTCAATACTGAAACTAAAACTGACCAAGGCTGAGTATGAAACAGTTGGGAGAAGGAAAATGTGAGTGAGGAAGGAAACACACGCGCATGCATGGTGCTAAGATCCAGCGGGGAATGGAAACACACGCGCATGAGTGGTGCAAAGAGCTAGCGGGGAAGGAAACACACGCGCATGCATGGTGCAAAGATCTAGTTAGGACAGGCGCATCCTGCTGAAGCAGGCTGATCCTGGTCCTGCTGCAGGAAGAGGGAGAACAGGGTGGACAGTGTACGATGGAGAAGACTCTCAGTCAGATCTCAGCTCGCCCGCATACAAGCTACATGATCCTGAGATGATTCTCTGCGATAGTGCGCTGGCTTGCAGTGAGGAAAACAGCAGCTAGCTGGCTTCAGAACTTTCACAGGGCAGCTAGTGAGATTAAGTGTAGCAAGTACAGCAATCTTTTCTCTCAAACTGTTCGTCAGGTTTTAATATAGTACCACCCTTAAGGGCTAGAATTTGGCACCATGTGCCAAAAGTTATAACAATGCTCTTTATTATGTTTTATCTACCCCCCCCCTTTTAAAGACAGATCCCAAGGGAGCCTCAAATTCCCCAGGTAACAGAGGATGACCTTGAACTTGTGATCCTCGAGTCTCCACTTGCTGGTGCTGCGGTTACAGCTGTCTCAACCACATCTGATTTTATGCGGTGCTGGGATGGCCAGGTCTTCATGCACATCAGGTAGGTGCGCTGTCAACTGGGCACATCCTTGGTTTATTTTACCTTTTTGTACTTCTAGGAAAACGTTTACATCAAGATGCTCTCAGCAAAGGAGGGAGAGCCCTCATTATTCAAGAACAGCACACTAGAGAAATGCTTGTCGTTAAAGAGAAGGCTGGAACACCTCAAAAGCCAACAACATACACGATCCCGACGGCACCGTGAAAGGTGCTTTTAGAAACAAGCATGGTGGTACTCCGTTAATCCCAGGACACAGACACAGGGGGTTCTCTATGAGTTCCAGGCCAACCCAAGATGGTATTATAAACCTTGTCTCAAAAAACAAAAGCCAAAAAATCCAAAACAAGATTCTGTTGGGTGAAATGAAGTCATACACAAAGTAATGTTTGAATTTGGCAAATCTGTTTTTTATTTAGTGGTTATTCAGTTTCCAGTTGAAAAAAAAAACCAGAATAAACCCCAAATATCAATAAATACCATTTATTTCTTAGTAATTTTCTACACTTTAGAAGTTTGATGAACATATATTTGTTTTATAACAACAAAATCAGTTATTTTACAACAATAAACATAAATGGGTAGGAAAAAATAGATAAATAAAATTAACTGAACTCAAAGCTGTATCTCTAATTTCCACATTTTCTAAAGAGTGGCTAATCTCAATTTTTCAATGTAAAGAAACATCTTTCCCTCAAGTTTCTCCCACTCTGGTTAATGTCTAATTATTTCCTTCTTGGCTAAAATTTGTAAATAAGTCATCTATTTCTTGGCATTTCAGGAGTACAATCCTAAAGCTTTTATGAAATAAATAACGCCAAGAGCTCGTCTTTGAGAGCACATGACACATGACTATACATTTGGTCTCTTACTTCTATTAAACTAGACTCTGAGAATCCAGAAGAGGGACTGCCCCACAGAAATGGTCTTTAAATAACCATTAGACAGAAAAATGAAGCGACAGTCCATGGACAACCCAGACTTGATTAGAACAGAAATGCATAGCATCTAAAGTCACCTTTGAAAACCAGCTGACTACACTTTGCTCACAAACACATGTAAACGAAAGGGTAGAGCTGAGTTGTCCCAGTCTACGTTCTACTGCTGTGATAAACACCATAACCAAACCGGCTTGGAGTCAAAAGGGTTAATCTGGTTGACAAGTTACAGATCTCACTGAGTTATATCACTGAGGGAAGGCTGGGCAGGAGCTGAAGCAGGAGACTCTACTGGATTATTTCCAGGCTCACATTCAGCTAATTTTTTTTTGTTTTTTTTTTGTTTGTTTGTTTGTTTTTGTTTTTGTTTTTCGAGGCAGGGTTTCTCTGTGTAGCTTTGGAGCCTGTCCTAGAACTCGCTCTGTAGCCCAGGCTGGCCTCGAACTCACAGAGATCCGCCTGCCTCTGCCTCCCAAGTGCTGGGATTAAAGGCGTGCGCCACCACCGCCAGGCGGCTAATTTTTTATACAGCTGGCCCACCTGCCCAGGTACGGCACTGCCCACAATGGGATGGGCCCTCTTACACCAATCCACAATTAAGAAAATGCCTCACAAAGCCAGGCATAATGACAAGAGCCTTTAATCCCAGCACTTTGGAGGCAAAGGCAGGCAAATCTCTGAGTTCAAGGTCAGCCTGGTCTACAGAGCGAGTTCCAGAATAGTCAGGGCTACGTAGAGAAACCCTGTCTCAAAAAAGAAAGGAAGGAAGGAAAGGAAGGGGAGGGGAGGGGAGGGGAGGAAGAAAGGAAGGAAGGACAGACGAAGGAAGGAAGGAAGGAAGGAAGGAAGGAAGGAAGGAAGGAAGGAAGGAAGGAAGGAAGGAAGGAAGGAAATGCCTCACAGACGAGCCTACAAGCCAATCAGACAGAGGCAATTGCTCAACTGATAGTCCCTCTTCCCAGTACATCAAGTTAACAACTAACTATGGCACGAAGTGTCCACTAAGGCACCAAAATACAAGAGCAGCTGCCTAACGAAAGGGTAAGCACCACACCAAAATGCAGACTTAACCAACGCGCCAAGTCCAAACTGGGAAAGAAGGAAGGAAAACTCTCACCTTTGAATAATACTGAACTGTTAATGTACTGAATTAGATATTTTTTTTAGCTGTTTAAAATGCACCTCTGTGCCATGGCATCTATTATCTAAGATTATGAGCACATGACTATATATTTGGTCTCTGACTACAATTAAACTAAACTTTGAGAACCTAGAAGAGTAACTGGCCCACATAAATGATCTTTAAGTATCTATCTATTGAACAAATAAACAGAAAAATGAAGGGACAGTCACAGTATGTCCCCAAATGGGTAAATTTTAAAGAGCTGGTGAGTCCACCAAGAAGTTATTTTGGTCTTCCCCACAAAAAAAGTATTCATCATGCTGAATTCATACTTAAGAAAGGATGCATTTGTAAGAACATGGTTTTATCCTGACAAAGAGCAGGGATCAATGGATGAATGATGGATAGGTCCATCATCATCTGGGGACAGATACTCAGGTTCCTTAAGCAGATGGGGCTCCAGACCTGGAGATAGGACTGACTGAGGAGTCCCATGACTTATGTCTACACTAAGGTTGACGCCAATGGACCTTGGGCTATCAAACCTAACTGCATTTCACTCAAGGCTCCCAAACAAATAATTTGAATCAGGGGATAGTTTAACTCCGGGGTAATTCCAGTCCAGTTGAGCACTGCACTCCTCACTTTAAACTGACCCATTTACGGTGGGGCCACCATGGTGCTGTTAGAATTTTGTCACCTTGGTGTTTTGGATCTTCAAAGACAAAAAATCCAGCTGTGTTTCACTCAGACTCAAGCAGCAGTCTAACTACACAAAAATTCTTTCATCTATTCCTACTACACTTCTTTTGCGGGATATTTGATCACACTGTGTGAAAGGCACCTTCTTATTGGTTTAATAAAGAGCTGAATGGCCAATAGCTAGGCAAGACTTTCAGGGAGAGAGAAAGAGAGAAAGAGGATGTGGGTCGGGGGAGGGGGGCTGGCATGAGGGATTCACCAGCAAGACATGGAGGGAGTTGGATGTACAGTACTGAGGAGAGGTAATGAGCCACATGGCAGAATGTAAATTAATATAAACAGGCTAATTTAAGTTATAAGAGCTAGTTGGGAACAAGCCTAAGCTAAGACCAAGCTTTCATACTTAGTAAGAAGTCTCTGTGTCATTATTTGGGAGCTGGCAGTCCAAAGAAAGACTGACTACACAACTCTGGTGCACTCATACCTTAGTGTGCTTTCTATTCTGTGATTTAAAAAAAAAAAAATGGCAATCTTACCAGAAACAATCTACAGATTCAAGGCAATCCCCGTCAAAATCCCAACACAATTCTTCACAGACCTGGAAAGAACAATACACAACAATATGAAAAAAAAAAAAAAAGCCTCAGGATAGCTAAAACAATGCTGTACAATAAAGCAACCTCTGGAGGCATCACCATCCCTGACTGCAAGCTCTACTATAGCACTACAATAATAAAACAGCTTGGTATTGGCATAAAAACCAACATGTAGACCAATGAAATCGAACTGAAGACCCTGACATTAATCCACATACCTATGAACACCTGATTTTTAACAAAGAAGCCAAACCGTACAATGGAAAAAAGAAAGCATCTTCAACAAATGGTGCTGGCATAACTGGATGTCAACATGTAGAAGATTGCAAATAGATCCATATCTATTGCCATGCACAAAACTCAAGTCCAAGTGGATCAAAGACCTCAACATAAATCCAGTTACAGTAAACCTGCTAGAAGAGAAAGTAGGAAGTAGTCTTGAACACATTGGCACAGGAGACCACTTCCTAAATATAACACCAGTAGCACAGACACTGAGAGCAACAATTAATAAATGGGACCTCCTGAAACTGAGAAGTTTTTGTAGGGCAAAGGACAGAGTCAATAAAACAAAACAACAGCCTACAGAATGGGAAAAGATCTTCACCAACCCCACATCTAAGAGAGGGCCGATCTCCAAAATAAATAAAGAATTCAAGCCAGGCGGTGGTGGTGCACACCTTCAATTCCAGCACTCAGGAGGCACAGCCAGGTGGATCTCTGTGAGTTTGAGGCCAGACTGATCTACAGAGCAAGATCCAGGACAGGCACCAAACTACACAGAGAAACCCTGTCTTGAAAAAAAAAGAAAGAAAGAAAGAAAAAGAAAGAAAGAGAGAGAGAGAGAGAGAGAGAGAGAGAGAGAGAAAGAAAGAAAGAAAGAAAGAAAAAAGAATTCAAGAAACTAGACATCAAAATACTGAACAATCCAATTAAATTAAATTAAAATGGGCTACAGAGCTAAACTGAGAATTCTCAACAGAAGAATCTCAAATGGCTGAAAGACATTTAAGGAATTGCTCAACATCCTTAGTCATCAGGGAAATGCAAATCAAAACGACTCAGATACCATCTTACACCTGTCAGAATGGCTATGATCAAAAACACTGATAACAGCTTATGTTGGAGAGGATGCAGAACAGGGGGAACACTCCTCTACTGTTGGTGGGAATGCAAACTGGTACAGCCACTTTGGAAATCAGTATGGCAATTTCTCAGAAAATTGGGAATCAATCTACCTCAACGACCCAGCTATACCACTCTTGGGCATATACCTAAGGACACATGCTCAACTATGTTCATAGCAGCATTATTCATAATGGCCAGAACCTGGAAACAACCTAGATGCCCCTCAACTGAATAATGGATAAAGAAAATGTGGCACATATACACAATGGAGTATTATTCAGTGGTAAAAAACAATGACATCATGAATTTTGCAGGCAAATGGATGGAACGAGAAAATATCATCCCAAGTGTGGTAACCCTGACTCAGAAGGACAAACATGGTATGTACCCACTCATTAGTGGATACTAGATGTAAAGCAAAGGATAACCAGACAACAACCCACAACTCCAGAGAAGCTAGCTAACAAGGAGGACTCAAAGAGAGATGCATGGATCGCCCTGTGAAGAAGTAGATGAGATCTCCATGTAGACTACGGGTGAAGGGGGGCAATGGAGGGTAGAGGATGGGGGATGAGAACGTAAGGGAATGGGATGGTCGAGCTGGAACAGGGACAGAGTGAGAGAGCAAGGAAAGAGATACCATAATAGAGGGAGACGTTATGGGGTGAGGGAGAAACCTAGTGCTAGGGAAGTTCCCAGGAATCCACAGGATGACCCCAGATTAGACTACTAGCAATAGTGGAGAGGGTGCCTGAATTGGCCTACTCCGGTAATCAGATTGGTAAATGCCCTAACTGTCATCATAGAGCCTTCATCCAGTAACTGATGGAAGCAGATGCAGAGATCCCAGCCGAGCACCAGGCCGAGCTCCAGAAGTCGAAGAGAGAGAAGAGGAGGGATTCTATGAGCAAGGGACATCCAATCATGATGGGGAAATGTAGAGACAACCAAACCAAACTAGTGGGAACTCATGAACTGTGGACCAATATCTGTGGAGCCTCCATGGGACTGGACTAGGCCCTCTGCATAGTGAGACAGTTGTTTAGCCTGACCTGCTTAATGGCCCCCACCCCTCCACCCCTCCACCCCCAGCAGTGGGATCAGGATCTGTCCCTGGTATATGAGCAGGCTTTTTGGAGCCCAGTGCTGTGGGGCAAACATGAGCTACAAATATGGTGCGGAGAGGAAGTTAGCCCAAGTTGTTTATGCTGAGATTAGATACAAATATGGTGCGGAGAGGAGGTTAGCCCAAGTTGTTTATGCTGAGATTAGATACTGAGATCGGGAGACGATGTCAGTGCATAAACAACTCGTAAACAAGGAAATGAGTATGGGCGACCTTCAAAACGATTGGTCGGCTCCTTCACCCCTCCTAGGGTTCTGAGGTTTTCTGCTATAAAAGAGGCTTACTGCCTAACAATAAAGAGTTCTGGCTTGACTTGACTCCCCGCTGCGTCTGACTGTCCCCGGGTAAGAGGAAGGCTGGGAAACTTTCCTCGGTTGCAGGCCACCTCTTCCGAGGTGAACTAAATTCCTGGTGGGGCAAGACCCCACACAGTGCCTATCGAGGGACACCTTACACAACCGTGGAGGGGGGAGACTTGGACCCGCCTCAACTGAATGGACCAGGCTCTGCTGACTCCCCATGGGAGGCCTTGCCTTGGAGGAGGTGGGAATGGGAGGTGGGTTAGGGGGTAAGGCTGGGGGGCGGGAGGAGAGGGGGATCTGTGGTTGGTATGTAAAATGATTAGAAAATTTCTTAATTAAAAAAATACAACTGAAAAAAAAAAAAAGAAGAAAATGCCTCAAAGGCTGGCCTACAGGCAATCTGAGGGAGGCCTGTTCTCAACTGAGGTACCTCTTCTGGAATGACTCTAGGTTTGTATCAAATTGACAAAAAATTAACCAGCACAGTTCATTACGTCAAGGAACACAGGTTCTGCCCTTAGTGACTCACTGGAACTGCTGTCCTAAAGGAAGGCCAAATCCAGCACTCTCTGTAGGTGTGAAAGACACTGAGGAGACGTGCTCAAGAGGATTGAAGAGACAGGGTTGGGGGGGGGGGCTAGGAACCGGGCCAAAAACCAGAGAACATTCCACTAAGATGAGGGCTACAGCCGGGTGTAGCAACTCACACCTGCAGTCCCAGTACTTGGGGCCAGACTGCTGTGAGTTTGAAGCCCGTCTGGGCAGAAGGAGACCCTGTATAAAAACAGAAAAAAAAGGACAACAATCATGAGGAGCAAGAAGCACCATGTGAGGAGAGACGGCACAGCAGTTAAAAGTACTTGCTTCTCTTGCAGAGGAACCAGCGCTTGGTTCCCAGCATCCCCATGATGGCTCACAACCATCCACAACTCCAGTTCTAGGGACTCTAATGCCTCATCTCACCTCCACTGGCACCAGGCACACACATGGTGCACACACACACACACACACACACACACACACACAGGCCAATCATACACATAAAATAATATTTGAAAATCTTTTTTTTTTTTTCAGAGCTGAGGACTGAACCCAGGGCCTTGCGCTTGCTAGTCAAGCACTCTACCACTGAGCTAAATCCCCAACCTCAATATTTGAAAATCTTAAAAGAGGAGGGGGACAGCACCATTTGATGTCACATGCCACTGGTCACTTTGTCCGGAGCAGCTTTGGCAGTGTGCTGGGACAGCCTCATCACAGCCGGTATTATCAAACAGAAGACAAACTGCAGAGAGCTAAGGATGCAGGAAGACTTAGAGATGGACTTCCAGAAAGCGCCATTGGGAAGGGAGTGCTCGGCAGCTGGGCAGGGGCACACAAGATCACTGGAGATGTGTGTCTCTGTATTTGCAAGAAAAGGCTCAGAAAAGACCACTCCACACTTACTAACCAAACATTTACCAGGGCAAAGTCTAGGAGCTTTATCACAGCCACCTCACTGTCCTTTCCACCATGAGGGATCTGAAGGACAGTTTACTTCGCCACGGCAAAGACACACCAAGTCAAGGGGGGGCAAGGGAGAGGCTCCCAGCTCTGGGCGTCTCCAGAGTCTGAGGAATCCACAGGACAAAACATCAGCTCTGCTAGTGCCGGGCTTGTTCTCAGAAGAGGAGAGCTAAAAAAGTAACAATGACAGCTTTAGAAAGAGAAAACGACTGAGTATGAACAGGCAGGACAGTGAGGGGGTGCCCAGGTGAGAGCCCTGGGGCTTTTTTCCCCGGCTGGACTGAGTGTGAGATGTGGTGAGACATGAAACAATTTTGAAGCCAGAGAGCACACAGGGATGGCCAAATCCAACAAACTTCACCAAGAAACTGTGCCTATGGCTCAGCTTGGATCAGACACCCAAATTAACACATGGTTGGAGTCTTATTCGACATGCACAGCAAGCCAGCTGAGTCTAGATGAGATGCAAACGAAATACTTAACTACATGGTCCAGACTGGCCGTGTTACAGAGAAGTACTGGACAAGGGCAACAACCAGGAGGATCCCAGGCTGGGGCAACAGCCAGGAGAATCCCAGGCTGGGGTAACAACCAGGAGGATCCCAGGCTGGGGCAACAGCCAGGAGAATCCCAGGCTGGGGTAACAACCAGGAGGATCCCAGGCTGGGGTAACA